>BOSO01013629.1:2421-107430 GCA_018403395.1 Gorsachius goisagi
CCCCCCTCCTCGGCCGCGCTCACGCCCTCTGGTGGCGCAGGAGCGGCCGCCGCCATGTCTATCTTCACCCCCACCAACCAGATCCGCCTCACCAATGTGGCCGTGGTGCGGGCGCGGCGCGGCGGGAAGCGCTTCGAGATCGCCTGCTACCGCAACAAGGTCATGGGATGGCGCAGCGGAGCGTGAGTGGCGGGCTGCTGCCGCCGGGGCCTGGCCGAGGGGGGCCGGGTGGGGCGGGGAGGCCTGTGGGGCCCGGCCGTGAAGCCGGGGAGGGCGAGGCCCGTGTGGGGCCCGGCTGGGGCGGGGAGCGGGGGCGAGGCCTGTGGGCCTCTGGCTGTGGAGCCGGGGAGGGGGAGGCCGAGGCCCGAGTGGGGCCCGGCTGTGACGGAGCGGAGAGGCCCGTGGGTCTGTGTGGGGCCCGGCTGCAGAGGGCACCGGCATCCGGCTATCCCCGGCGGGGAGCACCCCGGGACGACTTGCGGTGCCGCTGCCCCTCCCTGGGGAGTGCCATTAGTGCAGAAGTTCCCGGGCACCCCCGATTCAGACCTTGGTCCTAACCCTGCCCTCATCTCTAGGGAGAAGGATCTCGATGAGGTCCTGCAGACGCACACTGTGTTTGTCAACGTTTCCAAAGGCCAGGTGGCGAAGAAGGAAGATCTCGTTCAAGCGTTTGGGACAGACGACCAAACAGAAATCTGTAAGATGGTAGGTTTCAACCACTTTGCTTTCTAAAAGCTTGGAGAAGACTTTCCAAATGTTTTACATAAGGGTCACAGAGACACGGTGGGTTGGTTTGTTACCAGGTTTTCATAGAACACAGTGCTGCTGTAGGCAAAAGGGTTGTTTGTTAAGAAATGGGTAGAAAGGAGTGGCAGCCCTCATGTAGTCTTAAATTTTATATACACATCTGGCTGAAAAGAGTTCTAAGTGTTCTGTATAACATACAGCTTCTATGCAGTGCTGTCTAGGGACACAGAAGAAAGGTTAACCAGCACTAACGAGTTTCTCACCTAAGGTATATTATTAAGGATGCAGGGAAAGGAAGGGGGCAGTTGCTTACTTTGGACAGTTCGATTAAGTGTTAAGAACAGCTCTAATTGCTTAAGTCCTTCTTGGTAGGATATAAAAGGTGGAGCTGTTGTGGGTGATGAGAATTCAAGGAAATCTGCGCTGCTCTTTTTGTAGTTTAGGGTTTCAGTGGTGCCTTTTTTCTCTGAAATCTTTCCAGTGTTGTCTGGCACAATGATGAACGTTATTAATACGGTTATTCTTTTTCTGTGCTTCACGTCTGACCAAACCACTCAAGCAATTGTTTAATTTAACACAGTTGCTAGGGTTTCCACTCTTCGGTCAAATCTGTGACATTTATTAACTGTCTTTTTGTTGTAATTTACTGTCCAGATTTTATCAAAAGGGGAACTGCAGGTATCGGACAAAGAACGGCACATGCAGCTGGAGCAGATGTTTAGAGACATCGCAACTATTGTGGCTGACAAATGCGTGAATCCTGAAACAAAGAGGCCATACACAGTAATCCTTATAGAAAGAGCCATGAAGGATATTCACTACTCCGTCAAGCCGCACAAGAGCACAAAGCAGCAGGTTAGCATTTGCGCAAAATTGGCTTCTGCTCAGAGGTGCTGTCTCCAAGTGTAATTTCTCTGTTAGCAGTCACAGAGGGTTCACCAAAGCCCTGTGCTCTAAAGCCTGCAGCCAGGTGGCGGTTGAATGCTGGATACAAGGAGCCTCTGAAACTGCAGTTTGTTTTCTAACAACTCAGGGAAAGGAGAAAGAAAGCAGCTAATTAAAGTGGCAACACTGATATGCCTGGCATAGAAATAAGTGTTTTCTCGTTTATTTTAATTGAGGTGGTAAATCAGGCTTTGTACCTGAGCCACACGGGTTTCTGTTGTTCTGCAGTATAACTGCTATTTAACATTATTTCAGGCAGGTTTTTTTAGTATTTGAAGTGATCAGAGACAGCAAGAACTCTGCCTTTTCATGTTAATTTATCAAAACAGCGTAATAGCAAACTCCCTGCAGCAGAGTGGCGGTAATCAGTACTGAGAAATAGTATCTAAGGCCAATGCAGAGGATTTGAGATGTTGATCTGCGCAGTGTTTTTTTAAGCGGGTGTGTAAATGCTGTTTCTTTTTAATGTTTTTACAGGCACTGGAAGTGATCAGGCAGTTAAAGGAGACCATGCAAATTGAACGTGCTCACATGAGGCTGCGATTTATTCTTCCAGCAAAGGAGGGGAAGAAACTGAAAGAGAAGCTCAAGCCACTGATTAAAGTTATTGAGAATGAAGACTTCCATGAACAGTTGGAAATTGTAAGCAAGAAAGCAGTCCTTGAGTTTTGTACTTGATTTGACTACACCATATGTTTTACTAGAAGATGAATTAATATATGGAAGTTGTTTAGATAATCTGCAAGTTTACCAGAGGTTCTAAGTCAGAGGTGTAGTCTGTAGATTTTAATTTCACCAAATCCTAGTGACGAAAGCTTGGAAGTAGCCTTGATTCGACAGAGATTGCTGCTTCAAGCTGAGGAGCAGCACAGTGTCATTTCTCATAGCAGTGATTATCCTACAACACTGATAAGTTTCTCTGCATATGTTACCCTTATTTATTTGGTGGGTCAGGCCTGTATTTTGACAGTGGTTAATTTTCTTAAAAATAGTCTGTGGTAAAGCAAAATCTGGTGTTAGTGAAAGTCTGAGAATGGATTAGAATCTAGCAATTCTAACTATCACAAGACATGTCCAGCATGGGCAAATGGAATGGCAGAACTTCTGTGGAAAGATTGCTTGACAGAAATTGCTTCTCAACTCTGCCAAGTCCTTCTGAGTAACTAAACAAATTTTTTTTTAATGAAAATTAATGTTAGACCCTGAAAAGGGGCTGGTGAAAATCAGATATTATTGCTTGACTGATGAAATGTGAAATATTTCAGGTGTGCCTTATTGACCCAGGCTGCTTCAGAGAGATTGATGAGCTGATCCGGAGTGAGACAAAAGGGAAAGGAACACTGGAAGTGCTCAGTCTGAAGGACGTGGAGGAGGGAGATGAAAAGCTTGAATAACGAAACCGTCTCGGAGCAGCATCCTGCAACATGACTGGCGTTAGCCACTCTCATCTGTTAGGCCTTCATGTTTTTTCCGATCTCTTGCTGCCAAATACTTTCTGACACTAATCCTTTGGGATTTTTCCATGCAGTGTGTGGGGTTTTTTTATCATTTTACACTTGCTTGGTTTACAAATGGGTTTGCCTGTAGGAACATCTTGTGTCCGAGTTGCACTAATGAGGATTGAGTTAAGACTTGGTGTGGAAGTGACTCTGGCTTTGGTTTACTTTGAGAGTTGGTATTGAAGAGTGAGTGGTTGACTGATACGGTGCCAATCATTTTTACTTTAAGTTGTTGGTGTTGAGTGGAAGATTGCATAGGTCGCTGAGGGGCAGGGTTTGTATCTGAGGAGAGGAACCTTAAAAAAAGGGAGCTGCATTTTCACTTCTAAACAGGTGCAAAGCGTGGATCGTGTCTAAACCCATCACTTGGCAGCACGAAAACTGACTTAAACTTCCATAATTGGCTTGATAATTAGAGTACTTTAAAGGACCATTCTCAAAGATTTCCTTCACTGGATGTAGCAGCACTTGCTGACTTAGAAGAAGTATTCTCCAAATAACTTATTCATAAAATATATTTAGCTACATTAATAAAAATGAATTACTGTCTATTTATATATTATAGATACAGAAAGAAATAAAATAATTATTTTTATTAATAGTATAGGAGGTAGCTCTGGCCATGGTGATGCTTTTTGTAGGCTGAGGATTAGCCTGCATTTCTGAGCTGTTCTTGTTTGCCTGATAAAGCGAATCTCAAATGGGCAGCGGTGGCCTCTGGCTACGGAGCTAGGCAGGCTTTTGTTGGGCTGTAATTCCCTAGCAGGAACTGTCTGCATGTGCTCCATTTCTTCCAGTGCGATAGTGAACAATTCTGGCAGCTGTCCTTTATCCTCTGGCTTTTTATGCTGCTTTCTAATACATGCACATGATTTCCAGCCAGCTCCTGAGGCACAGTATATAGTTCTTGATAATTCTGTTAAATCTTGTTTCAGCTGCATTAAGCAAATGCTTTTAGGTTGAACTTGTGTATTGCAAAGAAAAGGGGAAGAGACAACAGCAGCAGCAGCAGGAGATACTAAAAATACAAACCAGCAGGCAAAGTATATGTCCTTGGGTGACTAAAAGCTAAACCATCAGGAATTCAAGGAGCCTTGAGTGTGGCGTGCCTGTTCCTGCACCGATAGAATGCAGCGAGTCGGGAGCTGCAGGCTCGCCACCGAATGGATCTCTCCCAGACAAGCGTGCGTTGTGTTCCTTGCTTGCTGTTGACTTTTAGAGCGCACGACTCTGCCTGTAACATGACAGTTAAGCAGAGCTCTGGTTTGTGCTCCTGATGTGACCATTAGATCTGTACCATTAGCACGTTGTGGATTTTCTAGGATTCAAGCAGGGAGAGTTAAAGTCGACTGGAGGAGAGGTTTGGCACGTCAGGTGCCGAGGGCCTGCAGGACTAGGTCCTTAGGCAAAGGCTTCCTCTTGGAAGCTGATTTCTGCAGCAGTCTATCGATGTGAGCTTGTGTGAGGTTGGGTTAAATCTCTTTACTGATATTTTGGAAGGACTTGCTGCTTTAGAGTCTGAGTTTTGCTGAGGGACAGTGAAACGGAGACCCTGGAACCATTTTATCCATTTTGAAATGCTTTCTCTTGCCCCCAGGGTAACCTTCCATGGTATTTAAATGCTGCCTAGGAAAGTTTAGTGGCATAATTGCTGCATTTGCCATGCAGACACAGACTAAATCAAGGCCTTTACAGGCATGGACAGATTGGCAAGATTCCTCGTGTGTACAAACCCTTAACTGCTTGTTTTTCAAACGGCCGCCTCTTCATGCGTACTTCATGAAGCATTGAAGATGATGGTGTTGATATTTAGCTTGTCACTGGCAATTAGCACTAACACTCAACTCATAAAGCTGCAAACGAGACACTGAGTAAGAGCCTCAGATGACTTTATGCCAGTAATACTTGATTCCATGATCCTGTAACTTAGTTTTCTGTGTTCGGCACCTGAAGCACAAGAGGATGGCTGCAGGTTAACAATCCCGAGTTACAGAAACTTAACCTGAGCTTGATTTACAAGCTGAACGATAGGAAGGCCATTTCCTTACAAAGTCTTTTTTCTGCAAATCAAACGTTAAGGAATTTTCTCTGGTAGAGGAAGCTTGATTTTATTTATCAACAAATAAATGTACATGCTTGCATTTCTTGTCGTATTTGTAGTTCAGCAAAGAAGTATGGTAAGCATCAAAATAAATATCAATATTGGTAGCTGGTTTGTTCTTGCCCATTTCAAGGGGAGCGTAACCTTTTCCTGGCTAATTAACTGAAACTTCCAAAGTAATAAACTCCTCTTGCCCCTTGAAATAAGCTGGCAGCTTCCCAGCATGCGCTGGTAGGGTGCTTGGATGTACATGTACACGTATTTTCCCTGACATTGTCCTTGCCCTGTTTCTGGCGGGGCTTGGAGGGCTCAGCCGGCTGGGCCGGTTACAACTGCCGTAGCCAGGGTGATGGGAAACAGAGCTGGGATCCCCACTGCCTGCCCTGCCTTCGGCAGCCTTAGAGAGCTCAGTAATTGCTTATTAATTAATCTGTTGCCTGCAGCAGCAGAGAGGAAAGGGCTGTGGGTGGTGATGGGCGAGCGGGTGGCAATGACCGAGCAGGAGGGGTGTGGCGTGCGGCAGTTGGAGGCACCACGGCGAGGGTTCCGTGGGCACGAGCAGCTCGGCTCCATCTGTGGTCGCAGCGCAGCAACGACTCCACCTGGCAGCAGAGCCGCCATGGCCGCCACACCCACAGCGGGGCTGGAGGGCCATGGCAGGGCTGCCAGCGCCGTGCAGGGACGGAAGGTGAACCTCAGCCAGCGCGTCCAGGAGCTGCACGCCATCATCGCCTTGCAAGGTGCTGCCCCTTTGGCCTCACAGGGGTGGGTGGGCGGGGTCTTGGTCCCCCCGTCATCCTGCCTGGTACCAACAGTGCCTTGATGTCCTCCAGAGCAAGGGAGGAAGTTTTTCACACAGTCGTGTGAGGAAAAGCTCAGCCAGAACAGGGAGCTGCTCCCCTGCCTGCGCGAGGCAGTGCAGGAGGATGTCCAAGCCCTGGGCATTGTCCAGAAGGTACGGCCAGTCCCCTCTGCCATGCCCCCGCCTGCTGCTGGCCCTGCAGAGCCCAGCTCCTTCGCCGGTTCTCCCCAGGAGCCTGCAGCACCAGGCAGCAACAGGTTGTGACCGTCCCCAGGCTGGCAGTGATGTTCTCTCTGCCCCTCTCCTGCCCCCAGTGCAACAAGCTCACCGTCTCTGAGGCTTGTGGAGCACAGAAGCACTTGAGCATCGCTTTGTCCAGGAAGACAGTGGAGGTAACAGCAGGGTCCAGTGGACATGGGCTGCTCACGGGGGGCTGGGGCTCTGGGGACACTCAGAAGAACAGGGTGCACAGCAGAGGGACCTGGTGCTGGCACAGGGAGAGCCCCGCAGGGCTGGTGCAGCAGGACACGGGGTGTTCACCGGAAGTCCCATGGGTCCCTTTCCACTGCAGGACCCCTCCATGCAGGCCCTCCTTCAGCTCCTTTGCCCCAGCAGAGCTGCTGGGCATCCCACCCGGCGTGTCCCCAGCTCTGCCCGCCTTCCTGCAGGGCCCGGCTGCATCCCTGGGAGGGGGATGCTCTCTCTGCCCTTCGCTGCCTCTCCCAAGGTTATGCCCTGGTTATAAGCCTGCGAGATGGAGGCGCTGGCCCAGCAGAGCTGCCTTTGCCTGGGGCCTCTTGCAGGGACAGAGCCAGTGCCGCCGCCCTCCGCATCTGGGGCACAGATCGATTTTATTGACTCCCAGCCCCGGGTCTGCACTACACAGTCCCTAAGCCTGACTCACTGCTGCCGGCAGCAGATGTTGATCCCACCTCTGCCTTACCCCAGCCAGGCCCCCTAGAGCAAAGCTCTCCCAGACCCCATCCTGCCAAGGGAGTAACGATGTCCTGGAGCAATGGCTCGGCGTCCCTAGCTCTGCTCTGGGGGCAGTTTTCCAGGCAGGGCCCGCTTCTCCCATGGGTGCCCAGCAAGCCCTGCCTCCAGCCTGGTGAGCTCTCCCATGTCCATCCAGGTGGCCAAGGAGAAGCTCCGGTCTGACATCTTTGACCGGGTGAACACATGCAACATGCTGCTGTACCAGATGAGGGAGCGGAGCCAAGCCCAGGACAAGCTGCAGAGGCGGCTGCAGCAGCTGCAGGACGCCGAGATGGATGAGGAGCAACAGCAGGCACAGGTACCTGGGACCCCTTCCGGGGGGGGCTTTCATCCAACCCCCATCCCTATGTTCCCCGGGTGGGCGCTGGGCTTGGCGTGCTGGGTCGCCACATGTCCCCCCGCTCCCATCTCTGCCCCAGGTGATTCGCCAGCTGGAGAACAACATTGAGAAGATGCTCACGAAAGTCCACACTGGACAGAAGGTGACCGCCCTGTACCTGGCGGTGCGGGATGTCCTGAGGAAGGTGAGATGCTCACCGTGCCATCGTCCCACCCACTCCCCCTGCAAAGGCAATGAGGTGCCCCAGGGACTGCGCTGGTGGGACGCCCTCCCGGCTGGGCAAGGTCCTCCTGCTGCCCTCATCCCCTGTCTCAGCGCACAGGGGACTCCCAGGGCTGGGTGGGGTGACATGCTGCGGGCCCCCTGTGTCCCAGGAGCTGGCCCACCTGCCTCTGCACCTGGATCTCCTGTGTGGGATGGCCGAGCTGTACCACGGGGAGCTGGAAGACGTGGAGCTCATGGCCTTGGATGCCCTCAAAGCTGCTGATGTTACCAAGGTGAGATGGTCCGGGGCACCTTGGGGCCCTCTCCCACACTCCAGAGCCCACAGACAGCACCACGCCCCCGGGCTGGTGAGTCTTCCTGCAATAAAGAGCAAAAGAGATGGAGCTGGGCTTGCCCACAGCACCCAGATGCCTCCCACACCTTGCTCTTGGGCCAGGCTGCCCTGGGGCTGGGGACAGCCCACCCGAAGCACCAGCTTCATCCTCCAGCCCTCCTTGCCCAGGTTCCTTCGCAGCCTGTTTACATGGGAGGGTGTCATTTTTGACACTGGCCATCCCAGAAGCTTAGCTGGCTCACAAAGGTCCATTCCGGCTTTGGCAGCCACTTTTCTCTTCTCTGATATGCTCCAGGAGAACATGACTGAGATGGAAACCCGGTTTCTCGCGGAGAGAGAGCTCAGGTACCGCTCCCTGGCCACCCAGAAGGTGCATATTGACAGACTCCGGCTCAAGGAAGCAAGCGAAAGGCACCTGAGAGTGGTGAGCAGGGGAAGGCAGCGCAGGCAGGGCTGCGGGCAGAGGGGAGGCATCGGTGCTGAGCCTGCCACAGGCCGGGAAGGCTGCAGGGCCAGCTCCCCCCGGGTGCCAGCAGCTTGGGGGGTGACGATGAACATCCTTGCAGCAAGCCAGGTACGACCTTGCCATGGACTTCCCAGCCCTGCACCCACAGGACCCACTGGGGGGTGAGTGCCTGGGGGAGCACAGGGGGGTGGGACACAGGCACAGTGCACGTGCATCCCTCCCTGCTGCTTCCCTCCCACTCCAGGCGCCAAACTGGAGCCCACCCAATCCCAGATGGAGGTGACCCAGAAGATGGAGAAGGCCAAGGCTGCGATGCAGTGCTCCCGCCTCTGGGTAACGTAAAAACCCATCTCTGGTAAAACCCAGGACTGCTCAAGCTCACCTTGTTTCATTGCGGGGTTATCTGCTGTCCTCTGCCCCTGGAGCCCCAAAAAGCCCCTCTCGTGTGGGCAGGGATGGAGCTGCTTTCCTCCATGACATGAGCTTGCAGCATCCATGGTGCAGAAATCTCACCGAGGCCACAGCCCGGATCCTGTACCCTGCGGGAGCATCGTGGCCTGAGTCCTCATGCTCTCCCCTGGCCAGGACATCCCCGGCAGACTCCTGGCGCAGCAGAAGTCCACAGTGGACCTGGAGCAGTACGTCAAGGAATGCAAGGAGAAGAAGCAGGTGCTGAAGGAGATGCTGAAGGAGCTGGAGCTGAAGCAGGCTGAGCTGAAGTTTCGCCAGCCCCCCAACACAACCAGGTGCTGCTGGCCTTGGGACTGTTGTGCCAGCTGGGTCACCACCCTTGGGGGGGGGACATGTGCATCATGGGTGTCCCAACAGGGCACCCCTTTTCTGTCCCACTGCAGCTGCTCACCCCCCCTGCACCGGGTGGTTTTCTGAGCAGGGTGCTCCCCCAGCTCTGCTCCTGGCAGAGCACCCAAATCTCCTGCTGTGGCCGCAGGAGGCCCCTTGCTCCTTGCCTGGCATGGGAAGTGGTACCAGCAGCACAGAGCTGGGTTGCAGGCAGCATCTCTGCTCTGCCGTTGCGGGGAGGGGAGCAACCTGAGCAGCTTTTGCAACAGATTTGGGGTGTCTCTGCACCCCTGTGCAGCTGTATGGATGTGAATGTGGCTGGCTCCAGGATGCTGGAGGAGGAGCTGAGGATGAACCTGCAGTGGGAAGAGGCTCGGCTGGAGCAGATGCGAACCCATATGCTGAGGAACCAGGAGCTCCTGCTCAAGTTTGAAAATGGCATCGACAACCTCTTCGTCCATCTGCACGGCATCACTGTGCCTGGCCAGGTACCCACATGGCACAGGGGTGAGCATGGCCTTGGACAGTGCTTGGTGGTGCAATGGCACAGCACAGTGACACTTGGCACAGCCACCGTCACCCCAGGTGGCTCATTTTCCCCACCAAGGTTGTTATCTCTCTGACTGCAGGATGATTCTGTCAAGGCCAGGGGAGTGGAGGAGAAGCTCCAGCACTGTGAGCAGAAGCTGCAGTACCTGATGCAGCGGACGGCTGACCTGTCCCCCGACAGGCACAGCCCTGACGAGGACAATGAGGTGCATGGGGGCTCCATCCCTGCTGTGGTCTTTGGGGAGCCCCACAGGGCTCTCCCGGATGGCCCATCCCCAGTCATCCTCCTGGCTGGGAGGATGGAGGTGGCCCCAGGGAAGAGCCATGGAGCAGCTCAGCCCCAGGTGACACTGGGCCCTGCAGGGTGTCCCTGCCAGGGAGCCGTCAAGGTGGGGCACCCCTTGGGTTGTAACACCCACCTCCCCTTCAGCAGTTAACCCAAGGTGTCTTTCACAGACTTTTGTGAAGGTCAGAAATTTTCTGGAGAAAACAACCACGAATGATCCGCAGAACCTGAAGATTTCCCTGGAGGACATGGGCAGTAGGGTCCAAGGTAGGAGAGCACAGCGGGGACACATCCCATGGTGACTGTCCCAGCCCCTGCCCACTGGGATTTCTGGGTGTCCTTGTCTGTCTCCCACTGTCCCAGCAGACCCCAAACCATGAGTTGCCTTGGGGCTGACCTTGGCTGTCTCCAAGGCTTTGAGCACGGATGATGGTTTTAGGTGGACATGTGGGAGAATGAAGGCAGCCGGTGGGGTGGTGAGCGTCATACCACAGCAGGAACAAGGAGAGATGCTGCGGGACAAGGAGGGAGACGCGGTTGTGAGGAATAACCAGTGCTTGGCTCTGCCTGTGGCCTCCTCCTATTGCATACATGCTCTTGGAGGAGGCAATGAGCTTTTGGCATCTTACTGCCCTTTTTAACAAAGTGGGAGCTGCACCCACCACCCCGTAGCTCCAGACCTTTATGGGAAGCCCCAACAGTGTCGGAGATGGGCCACAGCGGTGGCATCACCAGGTCCTGGAGGTCACCTTGGGAAACTGGGGCAGAAATGCCAGTTGGCAGTGCCTGCGCCCGAGGGCTCGGCACAAGGGCTCTCCGGGATGCCACCAGCCCTCCAAACCATGCTGGCTCTCCCCGGGGACATGGCCACAGCGGAGGTGGCCCTGCAGACCCTCCCCAGCCCACTCCTCTCCACTCTCTCCTCCAGACCCCTTTGATTTTGCTGACAAAGACCATGGCAACGTTCTCACCCGGGAAGACATCAAGAAGCAGGGGCTGCACCTGATCGAAAGCAAGAAGAAAAGTGGCAAGAAGAAGTAGAGGCTGTAGGAGTAGAGCTCTGGATGTGCCCGGCCGCCCGCTATGGTTCAGATGCCCCAGGCCACCCATTGTACCCTTTTCCCAGCAGGTTTAATAGAGCAGATCTTTTTCATTCCTCCCAAGCCTGTGGTAAAGCTGGAATTGGGGGGTCCTAGATCACTGCTGTCACCCAGAACGCAGGGGGGTCAAACCCTGAGGGGTGCTGAGCTGGGTTTGGAAGCAGCCCCATCCCCTGCTCTCCTCACAGAGGTGGGGCTGGGCTGGGGTGGGGGCAGCTTTCCCAGCCAGAGCAAAGCTGGGGGCAGGCTGCATTCCTCCCCCTTGGTCCTGTGGGGCCAACACCTTCCAGGGAGCTCTGCCCCCCCAGACAGCTCTGGGACCCCAATGAGCTGGTGTCTGTCTGAGGCAGCTATGGGGAAATGTGGGGCAGCGGCTGACCTCAGGGTGGGCGTCCTCGTGCTCTTGTGTGGGAGGAGAAGGGCAGACCCTACCTTGGAAAGAGAGAGCTAAAGGTGTGACGAAGCCCCTAGCCTGGGCTGCCTGACCTGCCTGTAGACCTTCGTGCCTCCTCCCTCCTCTGGTCCCCTCACAGATGTCGTGCAACTCCTACTCAGAACCCTAAACTCAGAGCAGCTGTCAGGCACCGCCTTTGGGCTGCAGGGAGGTGCCTGGGGGTATGATCTAACCCACCAAGATCTAGGACAGCAGAGGACGCCACACCAAGCCTTTGGCTCCAGGATGGGATCCCCAGCCCTGCCTGTGGGTCGCAGCCACCCAACTGTGGAGGCCATGTTGTCTTCTCTACAAAGTCACTTGGAAACCAAAGCTGCACATAGATGGTGCTATTTCTCCAAGTACAGCCAACGCTGAGGGCTTCTGCCAGGGACCTGTGGTCCCAGCCAGGAGGGTGGCACCTCATGCACTTCTGCCGGGGGACATCGGCATCAGACCAAGCTTCCACTGTCCTTGGTTCCTCTACTTCATGCCAACATCACTTGTGAGCTCATCACTGGGGGGGGAAGGAATGACTGTTTCTGCCAGGCCTCTCAGCAGACTGGCAGGTCACGCCAAGTATTCTTGGGGGGGGTTGTGTGACTACAAATAGTCATATACAATAATACAATATATTACCAAAACCAGTGGCTTTTAAAGGAAGCTTAGAAGTAGCTGTGAACACATCTAACAGAGCTTCCCAGAATTGATTGCTGGGGCAGGCTCTTCCGTAATTAAAGACCACACCGTAATTATACCCATCCATCTCCTGTCCCATTCTCACGTGCCCACCACAGCTCGGGTGCATGTGCTGGGGTCTGGGTCAAGGAGCCCTCTGCTGTGAGGAGCTGCCCTGCTGTGGCAGCAGAAATCTGAAAATACTCTGCAAACCCAGGGCCAAGCATGGCTGGATGGTGCTGGGCCACCCTGAAACTGTCCACGCTCAACACACCCAGGGTTTGAAGAAACTCAGCCAGGCCACGTTGGGTAGGCTGTGCTCAAATACGTGTCATTAAGAAGCAGAATCCCTGCACCCCACCACCCTCCTGCTGCCATCTCATTGTCCGTGCCGAGGGCCACCAGGCTGATGCTGAGCTTGGGTCACCCCAGGCTCCTGGTGCTCCCCTGGCACCCGGGGCAACATGGTTGCAGGGATGGCCGTATGGACCAGAAATCATGGAAGATCTGCCCATCCACAGACTTTTGTGCAAGCCACCCATCCCTTCTCTCTTTCAAGGCTCTCTACAGCTGCTGCCAAAACAGTTTTGACTACGGCAAAGCCGTGGGAGCCAGCAGGAGCTCTGGTGTTTACCTGTGCAAGATCTGGTGCGGCAGAGCTATGGAGCATTGATCTTTGTCTCAGTTGGCTTAGAAGCAGCAGCTCCAGCGCACGTCTATTAGCACCACTGAATAAATATGAATGGTTTATCAAAAACGACGAGAGACTCCAGTGTTGCACAACTAGCTGAAGGCCAAGGAGAAGAGAAGGAGCAAATAACAAGCGGTTTGTGGCTGATAGAAATGAGGGATGACTTTTTTAGAGCATGGTAGTGGTGCTTTGTCCCTTGTGCCCTGCCCTGCCATACAGAGGAGCAAGAAGAGACCCTGAAAAGCTTTGGGGAAGATCTCCATATGCTGGGACGTTTCCTCTCCTTCCTCTTCAGCCTCTAAAAGGTACTTGGTGAAAAGCAGAGCCGACATCCCTCAGCTAGACCGGGGGTTCCCATCATTTGGGGTAAACCCTGGGAAATATTTCAAGCTCTTGGTCTGGTCTTTGCACTCTGGCTGTGGGGAACAGAAGCCACAAAACATGTTGAAGGCTTCTCCCTGCAAGAACTGGATGGAGAGCCGGTTGCAAGGTAATTCTGAGATGGTTTAGCTGCCTTTAAAGGAGGGGAAGAGCAAGGGTGCGCAGTAACACAGGGGTTTCAGGTCTACTTGAAATCATTGAGGCGTGAGTGGAGGATGCAAAGGCTACCTGCTTCATCACAAGCACCCACCGAATGCATTCAGACAGAGCATCCCAAGCCCTCGTCACATCTGCGGGGCAAGGGGAAGGCACAGCCGGGCAGACGGCACGGGGTGCAATCGGACTGACTGCCGCTGCCTTACCCGCACCCGGAGAGGCAGCGGGGGAAATGGATGTGACAAGTGGAAAAGAGGTAGGAGAGAGAGTGGGAAGGAGCCAGAGGCAGTGCCTTGGTTTCTGGATTTTAAAATAAAATAAAAAACACCACCACGGGTGCCCCAGGAAGGCAGTGGCTGGGTTACGAGCAGTACCCAGGCATCCTCCTGCCAAAGGGACCCCTGAGCCATTCGGGACCCCCCTGCCTGGGGCAACCTGCCCGGGGCAAACTGCCTGCAACGGCCAGGGAGCTGCACAGGGCATGGTAGGGCAGGAGAGCCACGCGGGGGAGCCCAAACTGGGGCTCACCCCACGCACATATCCCCAGAGGCTGGCAAAAGAGGTGGGGGCTGCACAGTGCTCTCTAATATGGGAAATTATAATGAATACTATAAGGAATAAATGAATAAACACAGGGAAGGGAAGGAAGGGCTGATGCCAGTTGGGGTTGCGGGTATGGGGTGGCACCGCCCCGGGAAGGAGGGGAGAGATTTCCTTTTCTGCCCTGGCAAACCCTTATTTCCTTCCACCGCAATGACTGCCAAAGGCTCGACGGGAGCTCCAGCGTGGACATCTGCAGCCAGTGCTGGCGCTGGTGAGAAACCTAAAATAGGACATCGGAGAATTTGCGTTGAAGCGATTGCCGCACAGAAATATCTCTGCCCTGGGAAGGCTGGGCTTGAGTGGGTTTGGGGTTTTTTTATTTTTAAAGATGTGATCAAAATCACATGGAATGAAGTGCACAGGCTGGGACTGTCACCAGAGCCTCAGTACTGGGTTTTATCCTCTGGGGAGAAGGGGAACCAGGCTAAATCAGCCAGTTTGGGGCCAAAACAGGAGGCTCTGTTGGCTGTTCTGGGCAGGGAAACGTAGGCAGGGCCCCCAAGGTGGGGGCTGCCTTGGGGTGCTGGGAGCTGCAAGGGTAGGATGCGGGAGGAGGCAGGGTCACGCATCCCAGGCGTCGGGGCCAGGGCTGCTTCCAGTCAAGGAAGCACAAACATTTTCCATTTCCATGTTGATGTTACAAGGGTTAATGTTTGCGGTGATGATTTTTGGCCCAATAAACAGCCTTTATCAGCATCATCAGCCAGACGGTGGGGGTCAGCATCTTTGCAAAACGAAGGAGGGAGCACAGTAGGACTGAGGCAGTGCTGGCAAGGAGGGAAGGACCCCATGGGGATGGTTTTCTGCTCCAGCTCCAGCCCACAGAAAGGGGAGAAGGTGCAGCCAGTGGCCAACGGGGCTGGCAGCTCCCCACAAGGCAGCTTTTCTCCAGAGCAGAGGCGTCACAGCCCTCAGACCACTTCAGTGGCCTCCTCTGGCCCCACTCGACCAGGTCTGTGTGTGCCTCATTGCTGGGGAGCTCAGAGCCAGACGCAGGGCTCCAAGGGGATCTGGGGGAGCAGAGCCGAGGGGGAGCAGCCCCTGCCTCCAGTTGCTGGGGATGCAGCCCAGGAGACGCTTGGCTTTCTGGGCTGCCAGTACCTGTTGCTGACTGATGTCACCCACAAATATCCCCCAGTCCCTCTCCACAGGGTGCTCTCCATCCACCCATCTATCCATCCATCCATCCATGCCCCAGTCTGTGCTGGTACTGGGAGTTGCCCCGACCCAGGTGCAGGACCTTGCACTTGGCCTGGTTGAACGTCACGAGGTTCTCATGGCCCCACTCCCCCAGCCTGCCCAGTCCCTCTGGATGCTCCCATTCCCTCCAGCGCATTGACGGCACTACCCAGCCTGGTGGAAAACCAAAGCTGGTGTGTCCTGGGTGATGCAGAGCCCAAAGAAATGCAGAGCCTGGCTTTAGATCTGTCAGGAACATCTGGGGGACCCCTTTGAAATGCTTCAGCCACTTTAGCAGAGAAAAATAATACAACCGTATGCTCGACAGGCTTTCACCACCCACATGGGGATAAATGACGGTGCAGGGACAGTGTGACCCTCACTCAGGAGCTCTCTGGCTCTGCCACCAGTGTCTGTTTGGGAGAAATAGTGGTAGGAAGTATTCTGTGCTCTGTGGAGATCTTGTGAAGAACACAAGCAAGGAGGAGTGGAGGAAGGGGCAGGGGGGTCTGGACGGCCCCAGAGGGGCGTGGGGCAGAGCAGAATGGGGAGCACAGAAACCCAGAGAGGGTCTTGGAGGCAGCAGAGGGGTCTAGAGAGGATCCAGGGGAGGGGAAGGGGATGGGAGGACACAGGGGGTGTCACAGGGGCTGTGACAGAGCACGGAGGGGACCAGAGCGGAGCTGGAGGTGCTCGGTGTGGGATGGAGGTGCTGGGGCACAGGGAGAGAGGTAGGACCAGATGGGAGCAAAGCCCTGTTGAGGGGAACTGAGCTGGGGTATGGGGCTGAAGAGGATCGGGGGGGACCTGGGCAGGGCCAGGCAGGGGTATGGGGAGGAGGGGGCTGCCAGCGGAGGGGAGCACAGGACCTGATGATATTTAGAGTCATAGGGAGGGTTTCCAGGGAAGAGGGATGGGGAGAAGCTACAGTGCACAGAGGGGGGCACAGGGGACTGGGGGTGTCCCCAGGGGGGAGGGGAAGGCTGGTTTTCCAGTTGTCCCCCCCTCCTACCCACAGGCTTCCTACCTGTGGGGTGAACAGCAGGGAGCATGGGGTGCTCTGCTCCACACGTGAGCTGGGGGTGGCCCCAGCACCCGCCGTCCCCCAGCAGCAAGGGGGGCCAGGGCAGCAGCAGGTCCCACCACACCAGCCACCACCGAATGGAAATAAAAACACCACCTAAGGGGAAGTGGGAAAACCCTACGAGCAAGGGAGTGGGCACAGGGGACAGGGCTGGGCCAAGCACACCCACGGCTGCTGAGCTCAAATGTGGGGTCGGGGTGCGGGTGGAGGCCAGGTGAGGATGCTCAGGGTGACGAAGGCATCAGGGGCAGGGATGCCCATGGGAGGGGGGTGTGGTGGGGGGCTCTGAGGGCTCAGGGGTGCCTAGGGATGTGCTTCCCCCAGCACCCCACAGCCCAGCCCAGCAGGGAGCAGGGGGACAGGGTGCATGATGGCTGCTGCCGGGTGTCATGGCAGGGGACCTGGCGTCACCCCAACACACTGCCCTGGGCTGGGGCAAGGTCATGCATGTGGGTGCCCTCCCAAAGTGCCCTGTGCATGCTCCCGCTTGCTGTCACCACCCTGGCCAGGTCCAGCAGGGCTGTACTGGGATCTGCTGGTGCACAGCAGGATTTGGGGGGCCCAGGGAGAGCCGTTGGGCACCCCCCTGTGCCGGGCTGGCTCAGTCCAGCAGCACTGTGTGGAGGATAGCGAGGTGGGGGGGGTAGCAGGGTGTGGGGACGGGTATCGGGGTGTGGGTGGGTGATGCCCCCTGGAAGGCAGGTGTAGCTCGTCTGCCCTGCTGCCCCTCTGCCCACCCCTCCTACCCTGTCACCCTGCCAGCTCCTGGGGAAGCCAAACTGGGGTAACTGGGCATTGGTACTCACAGGGGAGGCCCAGCCATGCCGAGTGCCCTCGGTGCCTCCCCGCAGGGCTCACTCTGCCATGGGGGGGCACAAGGACACCTGTGGGCAACACGTGCAGGGCAACTCCATCCCCTGGCTCAGGCCCCACCTCTGCCCGCCCAGTTCCCATCATGGCTCCAACACCAGCAGTGCCTGGGGCCATGGGACCTCGAGGCAGCACGAGAGGGGGACGAGCCAGTGGCAGGAGGAGGGACCCCATCTTGGGTCCCCTCTCATCCCCAGAGCTGGATCCCATGGGGCTCTCCCACCCCACCCCAAGCCAGGTGCCCCTGTGGGTGCAGCACACCCACCTCCACCCCAATATCCACTTTGAGCCTTTGCCAGAGAAACAGGAGCCGGGAGCGAGAAGCCATGGATCCGGCCACCGTCAGCCCCCGTCCTCACCTGCCTGGGGGCGTGAGGTGCCCAGCGCCCGTGTGGAAGTGACTCGGGGTTGCAGACAAGCCGGGTCAGCTGTATTTATTGAGAACGGTTGTGGAGGGATAAAAATATTTCCACTAGCTCTATAAGAATTTATAAACCTATACTCTGCTTATCCTTTAATAAATGCCTCTATGACCGTCATGCAAAGGCAGGTACTTCTGTAAGAAAATAGCAAGATTAAAAAAAAGGAAAGCGCTAATACACCCTGCTGGGGCCCTGCCCATGGGTTCCCTGCCCGCGGGGGCCAAGGGACCCTCTGACTGGCTGGGGGACATGAGTGGCACATGCTGGACACTGCCCCAGCACCCTGCAGCACCCGCCCTGAGCATCAGCTGGATGCAGCCCCCATCAGCCGAGCCACCCAGACGCAAACCCCTCACCCAGGGGTGAGCCCCCCCAGGGGACCCCAGCTCAGGTGGCACTGCTGGGGAGGGGACGCATTCCCATGCCAGCGAGCTCCCAGTGATACCACTGCTCCCAGTTCTACCTCCACCCTGCGGCCTCGCCAGTCCCTTTCATTTTAACCCGTACCCGGCAGGGGAGCAGGGAGCTGGGGGGGGTTCGTGTCCATGCCCCCAGAGGTGCCCTGTGGCCGCTGGCCAGGAGGTGCAGGCAAGGGCTTGCCCCAGGGACACACAGCAGGGCTTTGTCAGGAATCGACGCAGATGGGGACAACCTGGGGGGACATGGGGACACGACACAGTGCTCTGCAGAGCAGCAATACAGATGGGGATATCCTGGGGGGGGACACAGGGACACAACAGTTCTCTATGGGAAAGCAACATGGCTGGGGTTGATGGGGACAGCCTGGGAGGGAGGGGACCACTGCAGTGCTCTGCAGGGCAGCAACAGTGATGGGGACATCACAGGGGAAGATGAGGACACACAGCAGTGCTTTGCTGGGAAGCACATGGGGACATCCTTAGGGGACACGCAGGGACAGACAGTGATGCTCTGCCAGGAAGCAGCAGGGACATCCTGGGGACACACAGGGATGCCACAGACAAGCAAGTGGCACCAGGGGCCGAAATGCCAGCAACGGACGATGCTGTTGCTGCAGGTTGGGAAGCATGGCAGACGCAGAACAGTCGTTATTGCTTTACAGGGCCAACATCAAGGGGGGGCCAGGCTGGGGCCCCAGTAGATTTGGGGTTCAAGGGACTTTCTCCAGGGACTGATTCCCCAGTGCTCCCCATGCCACCACCCTCCCCACCACCCAGGGACACGGGGTGCTTCCACGGGGCAATGCTGGGTGAGGACAGGGTCCCTGCCGAGGACACGGGGCTGGACACCACTGAGCTTCAGCCCCTCCTCACACCGGTGCTGGCACGGAGGCAGCCACGGGGCTGAGCGCTGGCTGCCCCCCGGCATGTGGTGGCTGCCCCCATCCCCTCCATCCCCAGGAGCTGCTTTTGTGCCACCCAAACTTGTCCCCCACAGCAGGGCAGCTGGGGTCTTGGCGGGCTGGGACCAGTCCCCCCTTTCCTCTTCCCTTAAGCCAGGGCCAAGCTGAGAATAAAGGCTGTAAGCAGGCAGCCGGAGAGGACACAGGGACAAGGGACACGATGCAAGGAGCAGGTTGGACGGTGGCCCTCACCAGAGCTGTGGGGGAAACAGGGAAAGCCAAAGCTCAGGTGACAAAGCTGTCCCCAGCCTTGGGAAGGGGTCATCAATCTGGCCGGGACAGGGGACCCCCAGGCTGGGTGCCCTGTCCCTTCACTGTGCCCATGGGATGGGCGCTGGCCGGTTGGATAAGGCGATACCGCAGCAGCTTAAGGTGGCGGGTGCGGTGTTTGTACTGAGCTCGCAGCAGGACTGGGGCACGATGGAGCGTGATGTAAACATTTCTGATCTGGGAGGGGGTGAAGAGGAGGAGGAGGGGGCTAGTGTGAGTCCTTCATCTGCTTCTGGATCTTCTGAAGCATCTCCTGCATCCGCCGCAGCTGGAAGGGAGCAGAGCAGGGATCATGGGGGGGTGCCAGCACCCTCCAGCCACACCAGCTCCCTTGCAAATGTGTTTGGGTCAAGCACCCCAAGCAGGTTGGGATCACCCTGAGCTGTGGGCTGGAGGAGGCGGGGGGAAACGCTCTGATGGCCCCCCAACACCTCTTGACCCTGGCTTGAGGAGCAGCAGCTGCTGATGCCACAGGAAGGGTGGCCCCTCACTGCTGCTCCATCACTGGGGTGGGGGGAACTATTATGGGGCTCAGTGCTCCCCCACACTCACCTCCTCATCCTTCTCCCGGATGAGCTTCTCCGTCTCCGCGTCTGGAACTGGGGGAATGACGGGGATGGGGAAATCCGTTCCACTCTCCCGTGTCAGCTTGCTGTGGGCAGAGAGAGGGGGTGAGGACGCAGTCACCGAGACCCCAAACCTCACAGGTACCCAGCACCCACCAGCATGGACCCTGAGCCCCCAGCCTCGTGCTGGGCCTTTTTCTGGGTGGGGGGAGATATGAGCAGCTCCAGGTATCCCCCTCAGCACCCCCAACCTGCCACGCACCAATCTGGGGGGGGACCCAGAGAGGTACCACCACAGCAAGGGGTGCCGGGGACCCCCCAGGGCACAGAGCCCTGCCCGGCTTTCTCCACACTCTCCTATTTTGGAAAGCATCCTGCCGGGTGCTTCAAGCTGGGGTCGGGCTCTCCTTGCACAGTGTTTTCTCTGCTGCTTTAAAACATCTTAAACTTGGCCTCTGCCTTCTCTCCCACAGCCACAGCCCCGCTGCAGGACGGGTTCCCCAGGCACCCCTGGCACCCCACTGCCCGGCCAGCCCCAGGGATGCTCCACAGCCCTTTTCCCGAGCATCAGCTCCTGTCCAAGCCCACTGCTGCTGGAGAGAGCTGCAGGCGTCCCCCTGGGGCCACCCCACCGCACAGGACCACGGCACAGAGGAATCGATAGCTTCTCCCATGCCAACGGCCATGGGGAGGGACCTGCTCTCCCGGATGGGTCCCTGCAGATGCCACGTGCTACCCCAGCGGGTGACAACATGGCTGGGACACGGCCACCGGGGCTGGCGGGGGTCACGCATGCCGCCACGTGCCACCGCCACGTGCCACCGCCGGTGCAGCCCCTCCGCACGCAACAGGGTGATGGACCCAGCGGGTGTTGCACAGGCGGCTGTGCCAGCAGGGTCTTGTGCCGGGGGCTGTGCCAGCATGGCATGGCAGGGGATGGGTTTTGGCCATGTTTTGAGCTGCTTTGGAAGTCTCTGCCCGTTGTCACGGCTCCTCACCGTGGGGGCACCCAGGGGGGAGCGCATTGGGCTCTTTCCATCCCTGGCAGCAAGACAAGCCTTGAGCTGGGCACTGGCAACAGGGTGAGCAGCTTTCTCCAGCCCAGGAAAGACTGCCTACTGCTGCCTCCCGCACCCCAAAATCACAGCCCCAGAAGGGAAGTATGATGGGGGGCTGCCTGCCCTGCAGCCCTTCCCTTGGGCAGCCTTTGGCTGGGAAAAGCTGGGTGCCACCACATGGTGACAATTCCCCCCAACCCTACCTTGCCTGGGTGAGCCAGGGTGATGCTGCTGGCACATGGCATCCTCCCGGCACCACCAGCGGTGCCAGCACCCCAAGGGCAACTTGTGTGGGCAATGAGTGGGTGGCCACGGGGCCGGCTCCCCTCCAGAGCAGCTGCCCACCCCTTGTGCGGGCACAGAAGGACTGAGACAGGGTTGGATACCAGAAAATACTTTATATATGGGGTAGGCGGACGGGCAGGGGGAGGAGCACGGCCCCAGCCAGATCCTGGCTCAGTCAGCGGAGCAGTCGGCACAGCACAGCCTCAGCGTTGAGGGATGCCGCCTTCTCCGGCCACACGTATGGAGAGACCAGCTTAGAGGCGCCTATAGCCACCACCAGCCCCCTGGCTGGAGGGTCCTGCCATGGACCCTGCTGTGGGGCACTCCCCCCAGCATCTTGGGGTGGCCAAAGGGGATGCAAGTGCCATGAATCTGGCCGGTACCAGCAGCAGAGCCCCAGAATTGGCTGCTTGCTTGGCTCCTGCTCTGGCCCCAGAGTCCACAGGGACACAGGGTCCCCCTTGCTGCCTGAGCATCCCCGCCCAGCCAGCCCCAGCCCAACAGCATGGGAAGGGCCCCCCACCTCATCGGGGCCCCCCACTATACCGCCGAGGCTTCCTTGCCCAGCCCATCATGCTTCCCAGCATGGACCCACACACAGTCCCAACCCCCGAGATCACCACTCACAACGGGCTGGGGTCACCCTAAAGGGAGAAGATGCGCCCCCCCCCTCCCCCCAGCCTGGCACCCCACTCCCAGCTCCGTACTTGCGGTTCCTCTCCTTCACCACCATGCGGGTCATGCTCTGGATGCACTGCGTGCGGTAGTTCTCATAGTGTGTTTCCCGCGTCACGTCCTTGAGGTCCTGCATGTGGGTCCTCACCAGCATCGTCCGCAGCTTCACGAAGTCACAGTGGGATGGGTTCTCCACTGCGGGGGAGCCCAAGGTCAGGGGGCCACAGCCATCCCCCCTCATCCCCCCCCAAACTCCCAGGGGCTGAGCAGCATGGAGATGGGGGCTGAGCAGCATGGAGATGGGGCACGCAATGTCCCTGTCCCCGAAAGGCCAGTGGGACATCAGGGACACAGCCCAGCGTTACCTTCCACGATGCCCCAGGGGTAGAGGCGCCCACGGACACGCCGGCCTTTGGCCTCCACGACCGTGTTGCTGCCAATGACAGCGAAGGGGATGCTCTCCTGCAAGAGGATGGTGGGGGTTAGCAGGGCTCATCCCTATCCACGGTGGCCCACATCCCTCCACGTGCATCTCCTCAGCCGTATCCAGCACCCATTTCCCAAGACATCCCAGAGCCCCAGCTGCGGATGCCCTCAGGTGGGGCAGCAGCAGTCATGGCATGGGCTTCTCCACCCCATCCCCATCCCACCAAGCTTCAGGTGGCACCTGTGGGGTCTTGGTGACACATCTGGGTAGTGCAATATGTACCAATCCCACCATGCTGGGGCTGCCGGAGAGCTTGCAGGACCCCAAAGAGTACCCCAGGATGACACGTCCTCCCAGCCATGGGGCTCTGTCCCTGCAAGGATGGAGCTGGAGGAGCCAGACCCACCTTCAGCGCCTGGTCCTGTAGCTTGAACTCCTCATCCTCGTCCGAGTCGCACTCGGGGAACTGGTAGATGCAAATGCCGTAGTGGTCGATCTCCTCCCGGATCTGGAGGCAGACAGCCCTGCTGAGGGCAGAGCTCTGGCCCTCGGAAAAGGAGTGGGAAGCACCACACAGCACCGGTATCCCCCAAGGACCCACAAAAAAGCCTGTCCCCCCCAGACTGGATGTCATGGACATGTCCCCCAGACCCTTCCAGCCTCCAGCTGAGCACCAGGGAGATGTGTCCTTGGTAGACATGTGGGCAACGTGGTCCTCTGCAGTGCCGCAAGCATGGAGGTTGCTACACAGCAAAGTCTGGGCAGGGGATGGAGAGAACCCCCACCCAAGCGGGGACCCCAGCCCCCAGGGCACCCCAATCCCCAGGAACCTGCTGGGATGGCCCCAGGCTGGACCGACTGCCCCTTACCTTGTTCTTCATGCGCTCCACCTCAGCGGGGGTCAAGGTGTCCGCCTTGGCCAGCACAGGCACGATGTTCACCCGCTGGTGCAGGGCTCTCATGAACTCCACATCCAGGGGCCGGAGCCTGCGGGGAGAGCCTGGTGAGCACTGTCCTGCCAAGCCCCTTCCCCAGCACCCCCCCATCCCAGCCGCGCAGGCAGGAGCTGCCGGTACCCATGGCCAAAGGGTGAGATGAAGTAGATGCAGCAGTGGACGCGGTTGTCCTGGATGTTTTTCCGGTTGAGGCCACTTTCATCGCGGAAATACTGCTCGAACTGCTGGTCGATGTAGTCAGCCACTGGCTTCCAGCTGCGGGGACAGGGAGGTGACCATCAGAGTTCCCTGCAGGAATCCCAGGCTTCCCCTGGATCCCCAGCTCAACACCTCCCACGGTTCAGCATCCCGCCCCCAGGAGCCATGGGCATCCCACCCTCGGAGCCTCTGGCACCCACGGCAGCACTGCGGGGCCCTGGGGAGACCCCGCTACCACCCCTCCCTGGGACGCACCACTCGGTGTTGTTGACAGCATCGCCAAAACCCGGCGTGTCCACGATGGTCAGGCGCAGCTTGACACCCTTCTCCTCGATGTCCACCACGTGCTTGGTGATCTCCACTGTCTGCGTGATGCGCTCTGCAGCAGCCGGAGACAGGGAGGCAGCAGGGGATACGCCAGGCAAGCGACGATGAGGGTGACGCAGGGAGATGCTGCAGCCCCCGGGGTCACCCTCCACCCTGGGGGGGCTGGGCTGCTTTGCAGGATCAGCCCCTACAAGCACCAGGGTCCAGCACCGAGAGGGGATGCTCTGTGCCACAGCCTCACACATCCCCACATGGATGTGCATCCCTCCCTTGCTGGCTCTGCCACTGCCACCCCGTGACAGCCCAGTTCCAGCAGCACGGGGGTCTGCTGGGGCCAGGCATCACTGCGCAGATGTTTGTGGGTCCCTGTACCCCCCCATGTGACCCCACAGCCCCGGGGCTGCGCCTGCCCCTTTACCCCCAGGATCCCTGCATGTCCCTGCATCCCCAAGGACGCTCCTGTTTGCACCATGTGCACGGGGCCACACGCGTCTTGGCTTTTGCTCCGAGCAACGGAAACAAATCAAACAACGGCCTTGAACCCCTGGGGATTTGGGCAAGTTTGGGCGATTTTAATTCAAAAACCGGCTGCAGCTGAACCAGCGGCATGCCCTGGACCCCGACTGTCTGCAGCCTCCGGGATTGGCTGCGGCTCCAGCTGATCCCAACGCGCTGGGGCTTGTCTTCCTAGCGGAGACAAAGCCCCCGTGGGGGGTCCCGGTGCCAGGCAGGGGGGGTCCCCGCTGCCTTGGAGCAGCCCCTGGTGCCGGTGGGCAGCCAGCAACGTGCCACATGTGGCTATGGAGACCCAGAGGAGCCCAGCTGGGCACAGAGAGCGGCTGCAGCCTCCTGGGAGAGGCACTGGGCTCTGCCACCCCCCAGGACACCCAGGACACCCCATTGCTGGGACTGTCCCCATCGCTGGGACGGTCCCCCCTCACCTTCGGCGTTCAGCAGCTTGCGGTCTCTGTACATGTCCGTCAGGAAGAGGCTGTTGACCAGGGTGGACTTGCCCAGCCCGGATTCCCCTGGGACAGTGGCACAAGAGTGAGGGGGGGCAGCCAGTACCCACCCCCACCATGGCCTTTGGGATCCACAGTGGGGCCAGCGTCCCCACACCAGGCTCGGCCTGCCCCGTACCTGCCACCATGAGGGTGAAGTCAAAGCCCTTCTTCACGGATTTCCGATGGACCTGGTTAGGCAGTGTGGCGAAGCCCACGTACTCCTTGTCATCCTGCGGGCAGAGGGGACGTGGGACAGGGGATGTCACCATCCCACCCCATCCCCCATCCCAGAGGGCACCCCCTTTCCCCTCTTCCCCCCCAGTGGTCCCCCAGGGTTGGAGCATGGCAGGATGCAGCCACGGCTGCCCGAACCCCTTGGAATTGGAGGATGGGAGCATCCTCCAATGCCACCACTGCAGCCCCTCCCCCCATGTTCCCCCCTCTCCCCACGGACGCATCTTGCACCTCGGAAGAGTCGTAGGGGTCCAGCTGCCCCCAGGGGCTCCGCGGGCGGTTGGGGCTGGGGGGCGGCAGGGCAGCAATGTGCTGCTGGAAATCCAAGGGCCGAGACCGGGAGAAGATCCTGGCATCCCTCTCGTCAGTGGGTTCGTCAGGGGGGACCCTGCCCCCGCCACAGAGAGGGTGGCCAGGCTCCCGACGGCTCTCCGTGGGCTCCACCTTCCTGGGGCTGTCGGCCGGTGGGCAATCCCGCAGGAGCTGGGTCAGCTCAGCCTCCTCCGAGTCCTCCTTCAGGAAACGCTTTATCTGGGGACCAAGGGAGGAGGTGACAGCAATGGTGACAGTGCCAGCCCGAGGTGGTATCACCCAACTCAGCACTGCGAGCCGCCAAGCCACAGCAGCCAGATGCATGCACCCCAAGGATGGCAGGGATGGGAGGAGAGGGAGGACACAGCCACCCCAGGGGACCAGCCACCACCCTGGGGACAGCCCTGGGGATGGCAGTGGGGACAGCCATAGTCCCATGCTTACAGCTTGCGGCATGGGAACAGCAGTCAGCTCCTGGCACTCTGGGGGACAGGGACTGGGACCTTCCCCCTGGGCAACCCGCTGCTCTTCAGGGTCTTCTGGGGTAGCCAGGAGCCCCGCACACCCCATGGCCTGCCAGGAGGATGGGGAGGGGGCACCGGGGAGGAGGGAGAGACACCAAGAAGAGATGAACAGCGGCAGCAGCGGAGCTGGCATGGGGCCGGACCCAGGGAGGAGACAGATGGGGGGCAGGGGTCTGCCTGTGCCCCCCTGCCTGCCCACTCGCAGGGTCTCAGCATAGGTCATGGCCCACGGGACAGCCAGGGCAGGGGACCTGACCCACAGCCATCACCCAACACCACCTGCAAAGGGCTCGGGGCAGCACAACCTGGCATGCAAAGGGGCTATGAACCCCACAGCCACGCTCAGGCCGTGTCCTCGCACGCACCAGGACCCTGACACCCCCTCGCCCTGGCTCTGCCCAACCTGGAGCTGGTGCAGGCAGCACTGGGGGGGCCGGGCACAGCAGCGCCCAAGCTGGCGGCCCCGTGGGGTGGCAGGGCTGGGATGAGGGATGGGGACACCGGGACTGGGATGGCTCCACATCCTGTTTACAAGCGCTGGCGGGAGGAGACGCGTTCCCAAGGGCACGTCCGGCAGCGGCTTCCGCTGGACCAAGCCTTCCTGCCAGCAGGCACCGGGGTCCCCCAACACCCTGCCATGGCAACTGCCAGGAGACCCCAGCCCCGTAGGCAGGGACACCCCCAAATGAGGGGCACACAGTGCCTGGGGGAGCCCCTGACCCTGCAGGCTCCCACCTGGGGGTCAGTGCCCCCCCTGGATCAGGGCCTGGAGGTGAGAGCCCTCTGTGCTGACACGTGTCCTCCCCCATCCCATGTCCCTGCTCCATCGGCGGGGACGGCATCCGTGCCAGCGGCAAGGCAAGAGGCACAGAATTAGTGAGCTGGAAACAAGGTCACGGCACTGGCGGGGCTGCGTGCTCACACCCCTGCCCCCGCTCCCCGGTACCCCTGTGGCCACTGGCACAGGGTGCCATGGGGCCAGACCTGGGGGGTGCCCCCACGGTGGGGGCTGCGGGGTCCCTACACTCTCCTCTCCCCCCCTGGGTCGACAGCACTCAGCAGGTCCGCGTGACCATATCATGCTCTTCCTCACCAACCTTGACCTGGGGGGGCTCAGCACCAGCCCCCCACCGCAGCACAGCCCAGCCGGGGGCTGCACAGCGGCAGAAGCCAAGTGCTCCTGGCCCCACTGCTGCTCCATCCCCTGGGGCTCCAGCCCTTTGGGGCTCCCCCTCATCCCCCACCCCAGAGAAGCCGATGGCCTCAGTGATGCTGCGGCACAGGGGGGGTTTGCACAGCATCCTAGCATCCTCAGGGGTCCTGCAGCAAGTGCATCCCCCAGCAAGGCTGTCCTGGGGATGGGGCATCAGCTGTGGCACCTCCCCACAGCACCAGGGTGCTCTGGGTCCCCCCATCCCCATCTGCCCCCTCCTTCACCCCACTGGGGAGGGACGCAGCCCCCATACCTCTTGCCTAGGCTGCAGCTCAGGGCAGGTGGCCATGGCAGAGCTGGCGTCACCCGTGGCTGGGAGAGGATGCTGAGCAGCACTGGCTGCGCTGAGGGATGGGGAGCAGCATTAGCATAACTCCACCCTGGGCAGGCACCGTAGCCCAGGCACCCACAGCACCCAGCAGCCAGGCACAGCCCCCACGGGTGCTGGGGGCAGGACCAGTGTCAGGGGCACAGGAGGGGAGAGGGGGCCCCAAGGCAGAGCCAAACCCAGCTGCTGCCCAGTTGTGGGGATGTCAAGGGCCAGCAAAGCACCATTGGCCAAGGAGACAGCAAGACAGGACCACCAGCACCACCATCAGCACCACCCCCTGGGCTGAGCACCCAGCTTGGCTACAGCCCAGGAGGACATTCAGCCCTGGCAAACACCTCCATCCCAGGATAAAAACCTCCTCCATTCCGATGCACACCAGGTCCTCTCCCACTCCCCACCCCAGAGAGACCCGCAGCTGCCCCGGCAGGGCCCCCCAGCCTCTTCAAGGGGAGAAACCTGGTTTCCCATGAAAGCCTGTTTGAAAACTCAACATTTTTGCACCTGACAATTAAAGCTTCCCCACACAGCTCCAAGCCGTTGCTCCAGTTGGGCCTGATAGGTCCAGCTGGGAAAGACCCAACCCTGGGATGGGAGAAGCAGGGATGATGCCCACCGCAGGGCTTCCAGGCAGGAGCTCCAGTGGTCCTGCCTTGGCTTCCCCAGCTCATCCTCGGGGAGGCAAAGAGTTAATGGTGCCTCAAGAGGAGCTCTGCTGTCACTGGGGGTCACCGGGGATGGTGATTCACCTTGATGCACACCCAGACGAATCAGAGCAGGCGAGGAGCTGGGGTCGATCAACAGCAACCGGGAGGACATGGAGAGGGCCTGGATGTGCCAATCCCCAGCATCCCTGGATGCCAGCCACGCTCTTGACCCCAGCGCCAGATCTCCCCCCACCCAGCTTTGAGGCCACCCAACACCAGGGGCAGAGACCCCACCATCCCCACCCATCCCTGCTCAGGCTAGTCCCAGGGGAGCAGTGCCACCAGTGCCACATCCCTGGCTGACACAGCACCTCCCCAATGACTTCGCAGACCCTTTCCCTCCCCACTGCAGGCTGCAGCACCCTACCAGCACCCCACCAGCCTGGCCAGGCTCTGTACCCTGTCAGCAGCGCTCCTCACACCCCAAAGCCCCCTGCCCAGTGCAGCACAGCTCTCCTACAACACCCCCCGCTTTCCAACCGTCCCACCCCGCACTCCCGGCAGGAGCAGGGATTTATCACGGCAAGAGCCTGGGGCTGCACTGGTGCCCCCGTAAGCGGATTACTCGCCCGGCTGCGCAAGAGCTGGCACTCGGCGACGAGGCTGTCACTACCCCGGCAGCTCCCCTGAGGTGGCACTTGCCCTGCCTCGTCCCTGCCTGTCACGCTGCATTGCACCTTCCCCACACAGTGACAGCCCCAGGGCTGTGGCAAAGGGGGACAGCGGGCACAGCCCGAGCTGGGAAAGCCACCGGCTGACCATTAGCACCTTTCTGCCTGGCACCACATTCCCATGGGACGCGTTTTCCCGGCCTGTTTCTGCAGGGAAAGGAAAGGACCATCCTGGCGGGGTGCTGTCACCACAGCCAGGCTGGCTGAGGTGTCCCCAGCCTACCTGAAGGTGACATCCAGGTGTGCCACCCACAGCACAGCACACACCATGCTACTGCAGTGCGAGGGCTAAGCATCCCTGGCACGAACAACTCGTCTCAGTGCCTCACACAAGCCTCATGCGGGACAAGGGCACAGTGGCCCCCGCCAAAGCGCAGCTCTGCAGGACCAGCCCAGAGAGCCAGGCTCTTCCCTGGGGCAGCCGGCACCTGGACTGCGCCTGCTCCAACCTGCCTCCAGATGCACGGGATGCTCCCGCTGGCATGCTGCAACAGGAGTTTCTTACCCCCCAGCTCTCTCCTCCCACCCCTTTGGCAGCATCCCAGTTGGGAAGCTGAGCCTACCAAGCTTTAACAGGAGCAGGGTGCTGGGCACCCTGTGGCCGCAGGGGCAGGCAGCAGCATGGGTCCCACGTCAGGTGAGCAGATGGGACGAGAGCCTTCCTGACACATCCCTCAGTGCAGCAGCTCCAGCCCCTCTCCTGCAGGGAATCCTGCAGCCTGAAGGGCCTGCGAGTGCCCACGTGGGGACCCCAGGGTGGCACCACATGTGGTGGCTCCCCACGAGCTGGGAAGTGACAGCGGGGCCTGGCCGGGCTGGAAACATGGCGGTGTGTCAGCACGTGGGGATGGGTGTGAAGATCCAGCCGGGATCAGAGCTGGGAGCAGAGGCTCATCCCACTTCTCTGGGTGAGCCATGGACCACTTTGGAGACAGAGGGATGTGGCACCAGTGTCAGGGGACATTGGCTCCACATCTGTGGGTCCTTCTGGAGGCATCCACACCCACCTCCAGCCCCAGCTCACCCCATGTGCACAGGCAAGGGAGCCCAGCTCTGTCCTGGTACCCGGCTGCCACCGTTGTCCTCCCCCCTAAGTGTTTCCAAGCCTGGATCTGTCAATCCCCAAAGCCACATTTTGGAATTTTGAAGCCTTTCAGAAAGGCGCTCGGCAGAGCCAGTTGCAACACGCTCTGCTGGCCGCCCTCCTATCTGGTTTCACTGCCTCCCGTTCCGAAGGAATGTGCCGGTTCTGTTCCCACGGTGGCTGCCGGGGAAGGACGGCCACAACGGTCCCCGCCAAGGGCGGTTGTCCCAGTGGCCACAACCCCAGTGCCAGGAGAGCCACGGCCGTGGCTGTCCATCTCCATCCCCACCCTGGGCACGGTGAGTGCCCCAAGCTCCCTGTGGGGACGTGGCCCTGTCGGGTGGCTGCTGGGGACCCGCCACCACCGACGAGGCGGGAGGCCGAGCGGTGCAGGACAGGCTCCGCCGGGCCGGGGAGGCCGGTGGCGGCTCCGGACCCTGCCGGTACCCGCAGAGGGGGCTCCGCGGCGCAGCCGGGCGCGGCGGGGCAGGAGGGTCCCCGCAGCGGGGCCCGGCCAGGCCGGCACCGCTGCCGGCACCACAGCCCAGGGGTCCCAGCACCGGCAGGGCTGGGGCCCGGTGCTCCGCTGGGAGCCCCCCGCGCCCGCAGGGACCCCGGGGGAGCCGCGGGCCCCGCAGGTGCCGCTCGCAGGCGGCGTCGCCTCCGCGGGGGGCGCCGGTGCCGCGGTGCGGGGCGCGGGCGGCCCCTGGTCCCCCCCCGTCCCCCAGGGCCGGTCCCGGGACGCTCCCCGGCTGCCGCCCGCCGGGACCGGGCAGGTGCCGCCCCGCAGCCCGTGCCACCCCGCCCCGCTCCCGCCCCGCTGCGGCACCGGCAGCCCCGCCGCGCCCCGCCCCCGCCGCGCCGTCACCTTCACGGAGGGCACCGGGATGCGGGAGGGGGCCCGGCCCCCGCTGCGGCCCGGCCCGGCCCGGGCCCCCCCCGCCGGCCTTACCATGGCTGCGGCGCCGGGCGCCGTCCGGGAGCGGCGGCTGCCGAGCGGCACGGCCGGGCCCCGCCGCCGGGATTAGCGGGGACGGCAGCCGGCGGGGGCGGGGGCGGCCCGGGGCGGGCGGGGCGGGGGCGGCCGCTCAGCACCGGGCACCCGGCACTGGCATCGGCACCGGCATCACCCGTCATGCACCGGCACCAGGCACCAGCACCGCACACCGGGATGGGTACAAGGCAGCAAGCACTGGGCAGGATGCTCCAGCATCGGCACCGGGTCACCAGTGCCAGGCACGGGGTATGAGACACTGGGTACTGGGAACAGGGCACCTGCACCAGGTACTGGGCACCAGGCACACGGCACCGTGCACCAGGTGCAGGGTCCTGGCACAGGCAGCAGCCAGCGGGTACAAGACCCCAGCACCGGGTACTGGTACAGGTGAGAGGGAACAGCCCCAGCACCAGGAAGCAACCTCCCGGCACCAGTACCGGGCACTGGGCAGGAGGCACTGGGAACCACTTAGCAGGTATTGGGTACTGGGAACCATGTACCAGGTACTGAGCACCAGGTGAAGCCGCTGGTACCAGGGACTGGGTACCAGGGACTGGCAACTGCACTGGCCATGCGGCACTGGATCCCAGTCTTTCCCACTGCCCCCTCTGCAAAATCCCAGCCTGTCTCTCCCCCTCCCAGAGCCTTTCCCGGGGCTGATGCCGGGCGATCCTGCCCACGGCCCTCCCTGGCTTGGCTGGTGGGCTGGAAACTGGGCAGGGGAAAACAGCAACCCCGTCCCTATCCTACAGCAGAGGTTGCAGCCCCTTCCTGGGATGTCCCCAGCCCCGTGCTTCCAAGGGCAGCAAGTGCCAGTGGCACATGGCCGTACCCCATCCCCACCAAGGGCAGGGGAGGACACTGACACAGCCGGCCAGGGAGGCTTGGGGCACTTGTGTTCCCGGCCATGAAAGGGGCCGGGGTGGCTTGGCTGGTGATGGCCGTTCCCCACGGTGAGCAGCTGGCAGAGGCTCAGCCATACCCAACTTTCAGCCTCCCAGCCCAGCCACCCACTGGGGCTGTCCTCATCCCCCCCCAAATACACCCCATGCTGGGGTAGGGGGTGGTAAGGCCATGTGCATCCCCAGAACATCCCTCTCCTGGGCAGCTCCTCCCTGCCTCAGTTTCCCTACCCATAAGACAAAGCTGGTGGCAATTTCCCAACAAAAAAAAAACCACATCGAGCCCTGCACCGAGACTCCCACCAAGGCTGGGTGACCCCACAAGGACTACCTCAGCCTTGTCCCCAATCTTGCCATCACCCAGGGCCTCATCCTCCCCCCTGTTACAGGGCCAGGCTGCAGCCAGATGGCTCCGCATTCCCTCTATTCCCATAAATAACCTGCGATGTGGGGGAGTCCCACCAGCCACCCAGACCCCGTCCATCTGGGGCAGTCGGGCAGCGAGCTCACGCGCCTGGCAGCCCTTCCTTGCCTACTGCTGGCCAGGGGCTGCAGGCAGTGCCGCAGGCAGGGGTGCAGGCAGGGCCAGGTAGGTGAGGGTGGCTATTTGCATCTCTAATCCCCACAGCGAGCGCTTTCCGCTGAGATTACTGGGGATTACAGGCTCGGGTGCTCCAGGAACTCAGCCCCATCTCTCCCTGCCCTTCAAGGAGCAGCGCTGAGCCCCACAGGGTGTGGGGGGGCAGGTTGGGCACTGCTGTGATGAGCTGGGTGTTCTCAGCTGCACCAGCAGGCACAGCCTCGAGCAGCCGCCGGCTTGCCAGGGCCTGGCTGCAGGAGCCCAGTGCCCAGCGAGGCCGGCAAGCTGCAGCCCAGGGCTTTAAATAGAGCATTAAAAGCTGAAGGGATCAGCTGTGGAGTGGGAGGGTGGATGCAAGGGGCTGCATTTTTCTTGGCTGGGGGATGACGCAAGGGGAGTAACGGTGATGCCAACGGAGGCTAGTGCTGCTTGAGAAATCCCTGAGGTCCCCGAGGCACCCTGGTCTCCCTCACCCCAGCTGGCAGCAGCATTATCAGGTCCCGGCCTGGGATGGCAGGGCCAAGAAGCCACCATGAGCCACTACTGGGGACCAGAGCTCTATAATTACCATGGGAGGCTGAGTTATTTTGGGAAGTGGCTACATGCTGCCAAAGCTTTTATTCCTCCAAACCAAAACAAGATGGAAAGAGCCCAGCCCAGGATGCTGCATCCGGCGGGCGCAGGGAGGTTAACCCCTTGCCTCCTCGCTGCCCACACCCGGGGGCTGCCTGCACCCAGCATTGCCCCAGGGTCAAGGCAGGTCCTGGTGGCTTTGGTTGCACCGGGGGGAGCTTTCAAAGATGGGGCTCAGTGGGGGAAGACTTGGGGTTGCAGAGGCCAGAGGGTGGCTGCGAGGCATGGGATGCTGGGGGTCAACCCCATCCTTGGCTGCTGGGAGGTTCAGAGGCCACATGTTGGGATGCTTTTCTGCCTCCGCCGTGAGAACCGCTATTTTTAGCCATTTCTATTGCAATGGGTCCAGTCTTGGGGCCTTCCCAGCACAGAGGCTGGGCCGAGGAATGCCAGCCAAAGCGGAGCACCTCGCAGCTGCTCCAACTAGTGTCCCAGGGGACAAAGCCCTGAAGGGTCCACCCCAAAAGCCACCCCGAAGGATGGGCAGAGGTGGCAGCCGGGCAGGGAGGCTGCGCTTTCCAGCCTCTGAAGCAGCCAAACAGCCTCCAAGCTGGGCATAAACTCGTTTTTCCCAGCACAGAGAGGATGAGCTGCATTGTGCACCACACAGTGCTCCCCGAGACCTGCTCCAGCCATCCTGAGCATCTCCCATGCTTGCGGCACTGCAGAGGACCACGTTGCCCATGTGGCCACCTCTGGGGTCCCCCAAATCCTAAACCCACATGCCATGGTCTCCCAGACGCATGCACCGGGGTCTCCCCATCCTTGCTTCAGGCCCCCCAGGCCTGGTCAGGGTAGGGAGGTCTGGGGTCTGTCAGGGGCCATGGTCCCCCCATCCAGCCAGCACCAGCCCCCTGGAGGGGCACAGGGTGAGCTCCATGGGACAGTGGCACAGCAGTGGGGACAGTTACGGCCATCCAAACCCACCAGCCCAGGAGGCGCCACCCCAAGCCCCGGGCACTCAGGCCTCCTGCCTGCCCCTTCCCACTCCGGCTGAACCCTCCCACAACTCATCACGTCACCAGCCCCAGCAAACCCTTTGCAAAGGATTCACTGGCCAGTGCCGCCCACCTCTGGTGCCAGGCCTGGGGACCTGGTGGCACTGGGGAATTAGGAGCGCCCCGGTGTCACCCTCAGCTCCCATCCCGCAGCCCCAGCCCCTCACTTACCTCCTCCGCTGGAGCCGCAGCCGGGAATGAGTTTGCACCACAGCCAGTGGAAGACGGCAGCAGGACCAAGGAGAAACAAGTTTTCCCATCAGAAGCAGCTGAGGTTTTCCAGTCCCCCCACTAAGCCCTGGCTGTCTCCCCCCATGTCCTGCTGTCCCCCCCAGGACCACCAGCCAGGTCAGAATAGGACCCACATGTTGGCAGAGAGGGTCAGGGGCGGGTGGGCAATCAGGGAAGGCAGCAGGGAAGCAGGGGAGAGATATATCCCCAGTGCCGTGTTTAAAAATGCCACATTTATGTAGAACCTACAAAAACCACTGGCAAGCGAGGGGGAAACTCACAGCCCACGGGATTCCCCTGCCTTGCTTTGCCCCGGGCGAGCCTCACCTTTCATGGACCAGAGGACGCCCGCATGCCTCTCGTCAGCCCCATCTGTGGAGGGACAGGGCACAGGAGCAGCGGCCCCTTCTTTCCATCCCCACATCCAGCACCCATGCCCCAGCAAGAGGGGAAACTGAGGCAGGCGGGTACCAACCCGCCAGCATCGCCCTCGGGGCCCCACAGGGGTTTCTGGGGTCTGGATTCCCCCCATGGAGCCACCAGGTCCCAGTGACGTGGGTGACCCAACGAGGTGGCTCCTGTCCCAGCCCCGGCTGCTGGGGAAGGGGACACACACAGGGCTGTGACAGTGACACCCCTCTGCCCAAAGCACAGAAAGAGGGCTCAGGCTGCTTCTGGACCCTACCAAGTCCCCAGTCCTGAGCTGGAAGGATGAAGGCTGTGCCCAGGGGACAAAGGGTTGCTCTGGGGACAGTGCCAGCAGTGACAGGGACCTTGCAGAGCCAGGTACCAGGCGTAGCGTGGTGGGTCAGAGGGGTGTAGGGCAGGAGACATCTGGGGACATCTCGAGTCCAGCCTGTGGCTCAAAGCAGGGATGGGCAGAGCCACAGAAACGCTGGTGGGAAGGGCTCCGGAGGTCCCCACTGCCACCTCCTGCTCGCTGCCGGAAAATCCTCCAGTGTGGACGAGCCTTAGAATCACAGAATCATTTGGGTTGGAAAAGACCTCCAAGATCATCCAGCCCAAATGTTCCCCTAACCCTGCCATCCCACCACTAAACCCTGGCCCTAAGCACCTCGTCTGCCCGGCTTTTAAATACCCCCAGGGATGGGGACTCGACCCCTTCCCTGGGCAGACCCTTCCAGTGCCTGACAGCCCTTGCAGGGAAGGAATTTTTCCCAATGTCCAACCTAAACGTGCTCTGGCACAACTTGAGGCTGTTTCCCCTTGTCCCATCGCCTGTTCCCTGGGAGCAGAGCCCGACAACCCCCCCCCCCCCCCCCGGGTCCCCCCTCCTGTCAGGCAGTTGTAGGGAGCGATAAGGACTCCCCTCAGCCTCCTCTTCTCCAGGCTGAACACCCCCAGCTGCTCCCCAGCAGCCTTGGGCTCCACACTCCTCCCCAGCTTCCTTGCCCTTCTCTGGACACGCTCCAGCCCCTCCATGTCCTTCTGGAGCGAGGGGCCCGACCCTGGCCCCAGCATTCGAGGGGCAGCCTCACCAGTGCCCAGGACAGGGGCACGGTCACTGCCCTGCTCCTGCTGGCCACACCAGTGCTGATACAAGCCAGGATGCCCTTGGCCCTCTTGGCCACCTGGGCACACTGCTGGCCTTCCTGTGGCCAAGGATGGAGACCTGTCCCCGCATTCCTATGGAGCTGGCTGCCCCAACTGGACCCTTGCACATCTCCTCAAGCCTCGTGAGGACCCTGCTGCCCATCACCTCCTGTCCCCAGGCAGCCGCTGTCCCCCTGGGGTGTCCCCCCAGCACCGTTGCCCACCCTGCTGAGATGCAGGGGGCAGCCACGCTCTCCCTCCCACTCAGTCACCCAGACTTACCCAAGAAGAAGGTGATGAACCCAGTGGCCAATGGCTCATCCCCATCATTGTGGCTGGAGCTCTTGGTCTGGGCTTCACGTCGGAGGATGGTGGGGGAGGCTCTGCTGCACAGCACCGGCTTGGCCGTGTCCTTGCCAGAGCCACCGGTGCCTTTGGCCACCACCTCGGTGGCACTTGGCTGCTGGCCCGCCAGTGGGGAGGTGGGACATGGGGACATCTGGCTCCCCACCTGCAGCAAGGGCCACCATGCTGAGCTAGGGTCAAGCATGGGCAGCGCCCTGCTGGGGGTGTCCCCGGGAACCACCTCGGATGGGGACAGAGCCGGACCCTGGGGAGGACAGGGGGCATGGGGGCAGCTCTCCGTGGCCTGCGGCTTGGTCTGGGTGCCCTTGTCCCTCTGGGGAGGTGACAGCTGGGGGGGACAGCTGGGTACCAGGAGTGGGGACGCCAAGCCACTCACATCAGTGTCGGGCTGGACTGGGGAGGGCTGCATGGGCGAGGAACCCCCCCAGGCTGCTGTCGGCTGGGCAGGGGGCCGGTGGGGGGCCGGGTGCCGCACGCGCCGATGGCGAGATTTGGGCACAGGGCGCTGCACACCCCCATGGGGGGGCTTTGGGTGGGTGACAGCCATGGTGTTGGGCCACTGGGGCTGTGCCAGGGCCACCACCCTGTCTGGTGAGGGGGGGCTGGCAGCTGGTGGCTTGGTCTGGAATGAGTCACTGGTCATGGCCATGACTGAGCTGCCACCACTTTGGCCCTGCCGTGGCCGGCTGCCGGCTCTTCCCCTGCTCTCCCCCTGCCTGGCACCGAGGGTCTTCTGCAGGGTCACCAGCAAGTGGCCTGATGGCACTGGCTGCACCAGGCACATCCCGCTCTGCAGCTCCATCCAGCTGGACGAGGGGCTGCAGGGGGACTGGGGGTCCCCCGGGGATGGGGGGCTCCCACTGCCAGGCTGGGGGTCCCCTGGGGTCCTGCTCCCCTGTGGCAGCAGGTGTTTGGGGACCATGGTGTTTCCCAGGGGTGATGGCCCCAGAGGGTCCCCTGCCACCCCGATGTTCCCAGGGAGCAATGGTGTCCTGCTCCCAGAGCAAAGAACCAGCACAGTGCGATGTCACCAAGGGCACCATGACGGCACCATGACGCTGGCAGGGTGTTTGCCCCTGTCCCTTCACCGAGGTGAGGTGGGACAGGCAGCCAGGCAGACGGGCCACCCCAGGGGGGACTGAGCTGCTGTCACCACCCCAGCCTTCCCAGTCCCTCCTGCCCTGAGGCTGACCATCCCCGGGGCAATAAACCATGAGGTTTTCCTGATGGGGGGGTCCAGCCTGGATCCCAGGACCTGTTTGGCCTGGGCTGTCATCTCCTTGCCAAGCTGCAGCATCTCTGGGGACATTCTCAGGGACATCCCCTTGTTCCTTCACTGTCACCCCCCCATGAGCTCCTTGGGGGTCCAGGTTTTCTTTAGCCAAAGCTTGAACCCCTCTGAGGACAGAGATCCCCCACCTTGGGGACCTTAATTTGGTTTAGGAAGGTGATGAGGACAGAGGGACACTATGGGACGACCATGGGCCACCAGTGCGTGGGGTATGGGCTACCTCACTGTCCCCTGGGGCTTTTTTTACATCGAAGGTGAAGCTGCTCCACGGCGCCCACAGTCATGCAGCTCCATAACCTGCCCGTCACCACCACAGGCTCTGCCATCAGATGGGGTGACAGGGGGCACAGCCAGGCAGGGAGGGGACACGAGGCTTGGGGCTCCTGGGGCATCAGCCCCAGGGCTGGGGGGGGACCCACGACAGGGTGGAAACAGCACGAAGAGGGACAACAGCGCTGCCACCACGGGAGTGACTGAGTCTGGGGATGCCACTGAGCCTGGTACCACTGCACTGCCCCAAGAAGAGAGTCCAGCCCCTCCTGCCTCAGTTTCCCCAAGAGCTCCCAGCCCCCCCGGGGGAGGCGAGCGATTCCCAAGCAGGCTGGGCAGCGAGCAGGGAAGGATTTATTGACTCACGGCTCGGGGTACATCACAGTTTGAGCTCCCTTCCCGCCTCCAGAGAGGACGTCGCCTTGGACTTCCCAGGCAAAAGTGCGCAGAGAGGCTTCACAGTTTCATCCCTTCAGGAAAGCAGAACCGAGGCAGTGACAAATGGCAAACGCTACGTCGTATGAAAAAATAATACAAACTCTTCTCTTTAAATATCTTACAGAAAAATGAACCTGAATAAAGAGCATGAAAAGCACCGCGTGGCGCAACCCCCCCCAACCACCCCAAGTCAAGAGGACCAAGACGAGCCACATCCCCGCATCCCTCTGGGCCACCCGGCACTGTCCCCAGGGACGGGCGGTCACGGATTAGCATGGGCAGCAGGGACGTGGGGGTGGCAGGGATCACTACATGCCTGTCCCCACGCCACAGGGGCATTCACCCCCCCTGCCCATGGACCCTTCGCTCGGGCGGGGGTGCCGACAGCCCCCTGAGCCCGGGGTGCCAGCAGGAGCAGCGTGAGAGGGGCCGGCCAAGGATGAGGGCATTGCTACGAGGCTGCCCCGGGACCCGCGCTCCCCTGGGGGGGCTGGGAGCCGTGTAGCCCCCCAAAGGAACCGAGGGGTCCCTCCTGTGTCGCAGTGCAAGTTCACGGAAAGCCAAGGCACCACCGCGAGGCTGCGGCTCTGTACGGGGGAGCCCACGGGCTCGTGGGGGTGCAGCAGCTGCACAGCCCCCGGGCGTGCAAAGGTGAAGCGAGCCGGGGCGTGGGGGGGGACATGGGGACGGTCCCCGTGGTGCAGCCGGCTGGGCTTGTCCTGGGGGTAATAGCTACAGCATTTGGGGGGGGATGCACAGGGGCCGTGCAGCCCAGGGAGAGCCAGCTCCCAGGGAGGGTGCAGAGGAGACGGGGTGGGGGGGCTCATCCAGGGAGCCCCAGGGATCCAGCCCCGGGGGTGGTGGCTGCTGGAGGAGATGCTGGCGGAGGGTGCAGCTCCTTCTCCCACGGCTTCAGAGGAGGGGCGTGGGTGGGGGTGCTCTATCGGGGGGGTGCGGGCAGCCCGCCCTCGCCTCGCCGGTGCATCTCCCCGAAGGCTCGGTCCAGCTGCTCCAGCTGGGAGCTGAGTGGCAGGCGGATCTCCAGGTGCATGCGGAGGGTCTCCAGCCACTGCTCCAGCTTGCTGAAGGACGGCCTGAGCGAGAAGGGGGGGGACACATGGCAGCTCCGCCAGCCCCGTCTCCCCCCACCAGCCCCAGTGGTCCCCCAGGGTGGAGGTCCCAACCACTCACCGCTTCTCAGGGTCCAGGTCGCAGCAGCAGACGGCAATGGGGAAGAAGCTGGGGGGGCAGGTGGGGGGGCAGTAGCGGTCCAGGAAGCCCCTGACATTGAGGCCAAAGTCGGTGGTGCGGGGCAGGTAGTCGGGGTCAGCGCTCACCCGGCCAATGATCTGGAGGAAGAGTGTGAGGGAGGAGCAGGCTCAGCCCCAAGGGGAGACCCTGACCCCATGGGGGGACCCCAAATGCAGTGAGGACCCCAACCCCAAGGGGAAAACTCAGCCCCAAGGGGGGAGAGAGACCCCAACCCCACAGGGAAACTCAACCCCAACAGGAAGAGGCACCCCAACCCCAATGGTACTCACCTCGCACAGGACGATGCCGAAGGAGAAGATGTCCACCTTCTCATCGTAGCTCCTCCCTGTGGGGAGAGATGGGTCAGGCCACGCCACACGTCCTGTCCCTGCCCCACCAATCGTCCCCTGCTTGGGGACAGAGCCCTGGCTGACCACGTCCCCCCTCCTGGCACCCTGGCCAGCCTCACCATTGATCATCTCGGGGGCCATCCAGTACGGGTTCCCCACCACCGTGTACCGCTTCTTGCGGTCAGGTTTCTTCAGGTTCTTGAGATGTTCGGGCTGGTTCTTCTCATCCACCATCAGCCGCGCCAGCCCAAAATCAGCCACCACCACACTCTTGTTCTGGATGAATGGAGAGGGGCGAGGCGTTGGGGGGAGCCATGTAGGGGGCTGAGACCCCTGCCCAGGCCACGGGAGGACACCACTGAGGTGGGACTCACCTCCCGCACGAGACAGTTGTGAGAGTTGAGGTCACGGTGGATGATGTTCATGGAGTGGAGGTAGGCCTAGGGGAAGGATGGGCTAAGAGCAGGGGGCACCCCCACCCCGCAGTCCCCAACCCACCAGCACCCATCCCACCCACCCGTCCCCTGGTGGCACCCACCATGCCAGCAGCGATGTCCTTGGCGAAGCTGACCCGCTGGCTCCAGGGGTAGTGGCTGTCCTGGGGGCAGGAGGAGGGATTTGCCAGAGAAAAGGAGAGAGACGAGGGGTCCCCCAGCCCCACCAGGGCTGCAGGGCAGTGGGGGCCCACTTGCCCCCCCAGTGCTCACCATGCTTTTGATGAGGCCCCTCAAGGTGCCCCCCTTGATGTACTCTGTGATGAAGTTGAGCCTCTTCTCCTTGTACAGCACCCCGATGAACTTCAGCACGTTGGGGTGCTCCAGGCAGCGCATCACCTTCACCTGCAGGACCCCTGTGGCACTCAGCACCCACCCAGACAGACCTGCTGCTCGCACCTTCTCCATTAAACAGGCAGGGCTGCCTGCACCCCAGGGTGCCTGGGACCCCCACTCCAGGTGTCCTGCCCAGCATCCCATGTCAGGGTGGGGGACAGGATGGGACAGCCCCATCCATTGTGTCCTGTCCCCCACAAACCAGGGGGATTAAAGAAAAGGGATGCTCACCTCTTTGAGGAAAGTCCTCTGCGTCTCCTCATCAAAGCGGATCAGCTCCTTCATGACCATCACCTCGCCCGTCTCCCGATGTGTCACCTGGCAGGGAGCACAGGGGCTGAGCCGCCAGCTCCCCGCAACCTCCCCACCTTGGGGGAGACAATACCCCCTGCTCCATCCCGGGGAGCCGAGACCCTCATGCTCATGACACTTGTGGCCACTCAGCCCCACCTTGATGGCCTGGCCGAAGCAGCCCTTGCCCAACACCTCGCCGTGGATCAAGTCGGAGGGGCGGAAGATGCGATGGGCACGGGAGACGACACGCAACGACTCGGAGCGACCGATGTCCTTGCGCTGGGATGCAGGTGAGCCCACCGAGCTGGAGCCCGGCGACTTGTCGGTGCTGCAGCTCCTCCTGTGGGATGGATGGACAGACCGTCAACCCCAAGGAGAGTCCCCAAGGGGAGAGACAGGCGAGGTGGTGGCCTTACGTGACAATCCGCTGGCGCATGGTGCTGGGCTCCCCACAGGGCGGGGGGGCCGGGGAGCACAGAGGGCTGCACGGGGCGGGCAGGGGGCTGCAGGCAAGGCCCGATTCATGGGCAAGGGGCTCATGGGGGTCGTGCTCGATGGTCAGCTGGAGCAGGCGGCTGGTCTCCTGGATCAACAGGTCGATCTGGGGGCAGAAAAGAGTGGCAGGGGTGGTTTGGGGGGGTTGGGGTGTGGTGCCGATTTGGGGGGCACCCTGGAGGGAGCGTACCTCATCCAGGGGGACGTGGCCGATGGGGGTGCCGTTGATCTCCAGTATGCGGTCGCCCACGTGGATGGAGTTCTTCATGTCAGGGCTGATGCAGTCTGGATCCACCCTGCGGGGCCAGCAGGCAGCTGGGGTCAGCCCCCCAGCCCCGCCACCATCACGGGTAGGGGTGTGCTGGGACACTGCCCACGAGCCACTCCCCGCCAAGGGGGGCGGGCTGTCACATCCCCCATGAGTCATCTCTGCGAGATGGGGACATGCTGTCACAGTACCCACAAGTCACCCCTGCAAGACGGGGACATGCAGGCGGGCTGCCCTTGTCGGATAGGGACACACAGACACACTGCCCACAAACCACCCTCACTTGATGGGGACAGGCTGTCACAGTACCTGTGAGTCACCCCTCCGAGATGGGGACATGGAGTCACAGTACCCACGAGTCACCCCTTCTAGGTGGGGACATGCAGGCAAGCTGCCCACGGGTCACCCCTGCTAGATGCGGACATGCAGGCATGGTGCCCACGAGTCACGCTCCTCCCGGATGGGGAGATGCTGGCACAGTCCCCACAAGCCACCCCAAGCACACAGGGACACACCAGCCTGGTACCCACAGCCCACCAGGACAGACAGTGCAACGCCAGCACGTCACCCTCAAGCCACCTTGATGGCTGGGGACATGCCACCACAGTCCCCACAAACCACCCCAGCAGCTGGGGACGTGCCACCATGGTCCCCTCTGGCCACCCCCAGCTGATGGGAACAGCCCCATCCGTCACCCTCCCACCCCAAAAACTCTCTGTGCAGTGGATCCCACCAGCAGAAGGGGCACGGGATGCCCCCAGCCCTGGGGAGGGGACAGTGACAGAGGGGACACAGACGCACTCTCGGACACGGACGGTGCGGGGGTGCTCGGTGCCACAGCCCTGGTCAATGGAGACGGAGAAGCCACGTTTGCCGTCGGAGCAGGCGGGGATGGAGACGAGGGTGACGGTGTGTGGGATGCGGGAAGCCGGCGAATCCGGCAGGATCTGCTCGATGACCGGCGTCACCACCATCTGGTAATAGCAGTGCCCGCTGCGGGGCAGAGAGAGGGCGGGTGGGTGGGGGGGTGCCAGCCGACATGTGTCCCCCCCCCCCCCCCCCCCCGCGGGGGCCAAACCCGCCCCCCCCCCCCCCCCCCCGGGGTGCCAGCCGACATGTGTCCCCCACCCCACCCCCCCAGGCTGGGACATACCAGTAGAGCTTGGAGCGCTCCACCAGCGCGTAGGTGTCTCCATCCCCGATGAATGTGCGGCAGTTGAGGCAGCTGAAGCACTCGGGGTGGTACTTCTGCTCCCCGGCCACCTGTGGGCAGATGCCATCAGCTCCCGGGGCACCGAGCATGGGTGCCACGGCTTGGAAGGTGCTGGGAGCACCCATGGGTGCACCAAAGGAAGGACAGGCTGAGTCATGGCAGGGGGGACGGTCATGCCACCAGGCTGGGGCGGCTGCAGGCAGAGCACCCCAGCACCCACAGCCGCCCTCCTGCATCCCCCAGCCCCAACACAGGGACACCTCCCCCCCTCCAGGATCCTCCTAAAATGCAGAGGACACCCCTGCCAGCCCCAGAGCCCAACCTGCGCTGGGGGTCTGCACCACCTCCCCGCCTCCCCCCCCTCTCCAGGGAGCTCAGCCGTGGTCAGGGCTCCGTGTCCCCCTGGCGCTCACCATGACCAGCCCCTTGGTGATCTGCTCGGAGCAGCCGTGGCAGAGCTCCCCGAAGCGTGTCCAGTAATCTTTCTTGCAGTACAGGCGCCCATCCTTCTCGTAGTACTGGTGGGACAGGGAGGCCCCGCACTCACAGCACCTGCGGCAGGGGACAGGGACCCCCTCGTCACCCTGTCCCCACTGTCACCCTGTCCCCATCGTCACCCCAAGGGACAGCCAGTGCCCATCCACCCCACAGCCCTCTGGGCAAGCTGCTTCCCCTGATTCCTACCCTGCTGCAGGGCCACCGCATCCGCATGTCACTGTCCCTGGGTGGCTCCGGGGGTGCCAGCACAGGCTGGCGGTGCAGGGGTGATGTGGGGACACCAGGGCGGACAGGGCAGGGGACACAGGGACAGGCATGGGGAGGGAGGTGCCAGCCCTGTGTGGATGTGCCATCCTGGTCACAGACACACGGAGGGACATGCCAGCCTGGTCACGGACACGCCACCCTGGTCACGGACAAACAGAGGCACCTGCCACCCAGGGCACAGTCACAGGGACATGCCAGCTTGGTCACAGATGTGCCAGCCTGGTCATGGACATTGCAGCTGTAGGGGTGCAAGGCCCTGGGTGCAGCAAGCGGGGTGCAGGGGGTGTGTGGGGCTGCTCTGGGACTGCAGGATGGGGGGCTGCGGGGAGATGGGGGTGCAGAGGGGTGCTGGGGGCTGTGCAATGTGAGGGTGTGCCCGGGAGTGCAGAGGGGGCTGTGAATTTCAGGGGTGCACGAGCAGGTGCAGGGGGTGCCGTGCAGCAGGGTGCTGCACCAGGATGCGCAGTGGGGTGCTATAGGGGCTGTGGGGGGTGCTGCGATGGGGGGTGCCCGGGGACTGCTGCAGTCCCTTCCCGCCCCCCACCCCCACCCCCCCCCCGCCCCAAGCTGGGGGCAGGCGCCACGCGCAGGGCCACGCGCAGGTGGAATACCAACCAGGCGTGACATCACGGCACGGAATTTCCCCACCCCATGACATCACCCCGCGAGGACTCCGCCGCCCGACTGCTCAGCATGAAGCCTCCCTCGGGCTTGGCGGGGGGGGAGGAGGGGGGGGGGGCGCACGGCCCCGACGGGGGCTGCATCCCCCTCTGCGAGTTGGGGCTGGGGCCCGCGCTCCCCTCCCGGGCTGCTAGTGGGGGACGATGGGGAGGAGGAGGAGGAGGAGCGGGAGGAGGAACCGGAGGAAGGCTTTTGCAGCAGCGAGCCCAGGGCTGCCGGAAGCCGCTCTCCCGTGGGGTGGGGGGGCCCAGCCCAGCCGCAGCCCCCACAGGGGTTTGGGGGAATTGGTGACCCAGGGAGGGGTACACCCAGGCCAAACACCCCGGGGGTCCTGGGGGTGCAGAGCCCAGCCCGACCCACTCCCACTCACTTGGCTCCAGCGCTCAGGACGCGGCTCTTCCTCAGCACCGTCGCCAGCATCCTCCGAGGACGGGGCGGGGGACACCCCGGTGCCCCGCCGCACGCAGCACCCCCAGCCCCACGGGGAACCCCACCAGGTCCCAGCCAGCCCTTGCACCCCCAGACCCGAGACCTTCCTCCTCCTCGGGGCTCCCACGGCTCGAGCTGCTGGGAGGGCGCGAGTGAAAGAGGAAACAGGGAGGGAGGGGGCCGGGTGACATCAGCCCCGTCACCATCACCGCCACCAGGCAGAAAGGGACAGCAGGGAGCAGAGCCCTTGGCCAGGTCCGGCACCCCCCAGGGACCCTGCCGGCACCCCCCAGCCTGCGCTGCCCCATGGGAGCTGGGACCCGCGGCCATGCTCGCCCAAGCATCCAGGTGCGTGCGATGGCCTGGCACGTGTCCCTGCTGTGGCCAGAGCAGGGTGGCATCCGCTGTCCCTACGGAGCATCCCGGTGTCCCCGAGGCCGTCCCGGCTGGACCGCGGGCTCCTACCGAAAGCAGTCGGCATGCCAGTCGGCGTTCAGCGCCTGCAGGTACTGCCCATCATAGATGCCCTGCCCACAGCTCGCACACACCGGCAGGTCGGTCCCTGGATGAAAGAGGAGGTGACACAAGTGGGGGGACAGGGCTGTCGCCCCCCTCTCCCCCACAGCAGCACCCAGGCACAGCCCCAGAATCAAGCCCTTCTGCCCAGGGTGATGAATTCCAGCTCCCTGGCCCCCACCCATCTATCCTGTAACGGGGACAAGGTCATGGCGCTGATGTCCCCAGGGCTGGGGACAGGGCAGGGGCTCAGCGTGGTGGCACCAGCTGCGGCCTGCGCTGTCCCAGGACACCTCCAGAGCCTCTGTCCTAGGGGACACTGCCCTGCCTGCGGGTGCCCACGTCCCCAGGGGGTGCTGGGTGCCCACAGGGGCAGGGGGAGGGCACGGGGTAGTGTTGGGGACCCAGGGTGTCCCATGGGGGTGCTGGTGGGGGTGCGGGGTTTGGCCAGTACAGGGGACAGGCAGGTCGGGGGGGGGCAGGGGTGCTGAGCAGGAGGACAGATGTTTGGGGGGCACAGAGATGCTGGGGATGGAGGGGGACTGGGTGCTCGTGGGTGGAAAGGGGGGCACCCGCTGGTTGGGGAGGGTGTTGGGGTGCAGGATGGGGGCGGGGGGGATGAAGGGGTGTAGAATGGGTGCAGGGAGGGATACAGAGGGGATGCAAGGGTGTGGGATGGGGGCAGAGGGTGCAGGGGGGGTGAAAGGGTGCAGGATTGGTGCAGGGAGGGATACAGGGGTGCAGGATGGCTGCAGGGGGTAAGGGGGGATGCAAGGGTGTAGGATGGGGCAGAAGGTGCAGGGGGAACGAAGGGGCGCAGGATGGGTGCATGGAGGAAACAGAGGGGTGCGGGATCGGTGCTGGGGGAATACAGGGGCGCAGGATGGAAGGGGTGCAGGAAAGAAGGGTACAGTGGGACATAAAGTGCATGGGGGGACAAAGAGGGGTGCAGGATGGGTGATGAAGGTGCATGGGGGGACACAGGGGTGCAGGATGGGCACGGGGGGTGTGGAGGGGGTGAAGGGAGGGATAAAGGGTTGCAGGATGGGTGCAAGGAGTGATACAGGGGGGATGTAAGGGGGCAGAGGGTCCGGGATCGGGGGGGGGTAAGGGGTGCAGGATGGGGGCAGAGGGTGCAGGGGGCATGAAGGGATGCAGGATGGGTGCAGGGACACAGAAGGTGCTGGGGGATGCGGCATGGATGGGGTACAGGAGCAGTGCAGGGATACAGAGGGGTGCAGGATGGGTGCTGGATGGGGGACTGCAGGATGGAAAGGAGTGCAGGGCCACACAGCGGGTGCAGCAGGGGGATATGGGGGTGCAGGGAGGGTGGTGAGGGGTGCAGGGTGGCTGCAGAAGGACCAGGGGTGCAGGGAGGGATGAGAGGTCCAGGGGTGCAGAGTGGATGGGAGGCACAGGAGGGATGTGGGGGTGCAGGGAAGGAGGCGGGAGGGACAGGAGGTGTGGGGGGATATCAGGGTGCAAGGAGGGAGGTGCAGGGTGTTTGTGGGGTACAGGGAGGGATGTGGGGGTACAGGGAGGGGACGCAGAGGGGATACAGGCTGGATGGGGTGCAGTAGGGGGACATGGGGTGTGCAGGGGAAATGCAGGCTGGAAGGGGGTGCAGGGGGAGATGTGGGGGTGCAGGGAGCGTGCAGGCAGGAATGTGGGCTGGACGGGGGTGGAGGGGGGTGCTGGGGGGGATGCAGGCTGGACAGGAGGTATAGGAGGAGATTTGGGGGTGCAGGGGGATGCAGGCTGGACGGCAGTGCAGGAGAGCATGTAGGGGCGATGCAGGATGAACAAGGGGTGCAGGAGGAGATTTGGGGGTACAGAGGCAATGCAGGCTGAGCAAGGGGCGATGGGGGCTGGATGAGGGGTGCAGGGGTGATGCAGGCTGAGCAAGGGGTGCGGGGAGAACGCAGGGGGTGGTGGGGGCTGAATGAGGGGTGCAGGAGGGATGCGGGGGTGCAGGGGGGGATGCAGGCCAGACGGGGGTGCAGTGGGGGCTGCAGGGGTGCAAGGGGTGATGCAGGCTGGATGGGGAGCACAGAGGGGAGAGAGAGGCTGAACAGGGGGTGCAGGGGGGAGATGTGGGGGTGCAAGGGGGATGCAGGCTGGACAGGGGGTGCAGGGGGAAATGTGGGGGTGACATGGGCTGGATGGGGGTGCAGGGGGCGATTTGTGGGTGTAGAGGAGGATGCAGGCTGGATGGGGGGGTGCAGGGGGAATGCAGTCAGGATGGCGGGTGCAGGGGGGATGTAAGGGTGCAAAAGGGGGGATGCGGGGGGCCTGCAGGTTCGCTGGGAGTGCGGGTGAGCTGGGGGAGCGGAAGCGCTGAGTCAGGCGGGGGGGCCGGGGGGGTCACGCACCTTCGTCCTCTCCCATAGGCTCGTCCCTCCAGGTGCAGCACAGCAGCATCAACCTCATGCAGCCGCGCTGCCCGGCGCCGCGCCAGGCCCAGGCCCAGGCCCAGGCCCAGGCCCTGCCCCTGCCCCTGCCCCTGCCCCCGCCCCGACCCCGGCCCCGGCCCAGCCCCGGCCCCGGCCCTGCCGCTGCGGCTCGGCGGGCGGGCGGGGATGGCGGGGCGGGAGCACGGCGCCGGCGCGGCCGCCGGGGGCGGGGTCACGACAAGGGGGCGGGGCCAATGCGGCGGGGGCGTGGCGGGGGAACGGGGGCGGGGAGGGGTGGGGAAAGGTGGGCGTGTCCAGGAGGGAAGGGGCGGGGCCATCAGGGAATGGGGCGGGGCCGGCGGGATGCGGGGGGGCTCGGGTGTCCCCAGCTGCCCCGGGCTGTCACAGTGGCACAGAGCATGGATGTCCCCATCTACCCCGGGCTGTCAGTGTGGGACAGGGCGTGGATGTCCCTCTGGGTCCTTGGGCTGTCGCATGGGGCAGGGCATGGATGTTCCCATCTACCCCAGGATGTCACCACGGGCAGGGTATGGGCGTCCCCATCATCCCCTGCATGGCACATGACATGGCTATGCCCATCATTCCCCAGGCTGTCACCATGGGACAGAGCACAGACGTCCCCATCATCCCCTGATTTGTCACCAAGCAACAGGGCCCCATCATCCCCTGGGCTGTCACCATGAGACAGGGCATGGATGTCCCCCTCATTCCTGAGGCTGTCACTGTGGGACAGGGCACGGGCATCCCACTATGTCCCCTGGCTGTCCCCTCACCTGCCCCCATGTCCCCAGGGCTGTGACCATGTTGTGGGGCAAATGGCATCCCCGGACCCAGGATGCGGCACGTCCCCAGGCTTGGGCAGAGCCACGGGCACCAGACAATGGGGCAGTGCCACCCGTCAACACCACCACCACACAGAGGGGGACAGGGACACGGGCAGTGCCACCCGTCACCACCACCACCACCACAACGCAGAGGGAGACAGGGACACGGGATGGAGCCAGAGTCCTTTAAAAACTTGTCCTTTATTAGTCTGTCGGAAGCGAGTCCCTCTGTATAGGGTGTCCCACCCAGTTATAGCAAAGTGAGTAACATGAAGGGACTGAGCCGCTCCCGCCTGTGGCCCCCCCGGGCCGGGGGGAGCGCAGGGACTGGGGGGGGGGCCCAGGGCAACAGGGACATCCCCCATCATGCAGCCCCCTGCCGCCAGGGCACCCTTTCCTCCATCCCTCCAATGTGGGGTGCCCCTCATCCTGCCCCCCTCCCCTCATGGGGTCAGCTCTGGGGCTGGGGGGGGGTGACACCCCAAGACCCCCCCCCAAATCCCACAGGAAATGATAGCACCAAGGGGGACGGCTGCTCCCCGCAGTTTATTCCATGCTCCCTGTGGGCCGGAGGAGCTGGTGGGGGGATGGGCGCTGCTGGAGGCGCGGGGTCCTTCCTGGGAGTGTTGGACCAGGGATGGCCCCGGCATGGGGGGGATCCAGGGTTATGGGGTGGGGAGGGGGTGTCTCAGCTTTGCTTGGGATTTACATTCTGGACCATGCAGTAGCACCAAAGTTCATGAGGTCATCAGTGACGGCGGGCAGTTACTTCCGCTTCCTCCCGCAGTACTTCCCTTGTGCGCAGCCCACGCCGCCTGTGTGGGGGGGGATGCACAGGGTGAGCCCCCCCTGCACCCCCACACCCTTGGGGGGTGCCTGGGAAAAGGGCAGGGGGTGCAGGAGCTGGCCCCAGCGGGGCAGGGGGTCACCTGGCGGCAGCACTCACCTCTAAAGCCCAGGGCACCGAGGGCTCCTCCAAAGGTCTTAGGGGGCTTCCCTGTGTGGGGGGAGACAGAGTGGGGTGAGCCACTGGGTGCAGGGGGTCTATGCACCACCCACCCCAAAAGTGCCCCACTCGGGGGACAGACACTCACCACCAAATCCCAGCTGGCCGGCAACCCCACCTGAAAGCAAAGCGAAGCCCTCAGCACCCAGCGGGCACCCACATTGCTCTGGCCCCCACTCCCATCTGAGCACCCTCCCGCTCAGCCCGCTCCCCTGGGTCCCTCCCCAGCCCGTGGCCATGTCCCCGTGCTCTGTGGGCTGTGCGTGTCCCCACGAGCCAGCTGGGCACAGAGATGAGCCCCGGGTGCATGCTGAGGTGCCAAGCTGGGGACAGTACCTGGAAATATCGGTGACACGCCAAAGCCAGGAACTCCAGCCCCTGAGGAAAAAGCAACAGCCGGTGACAGCCTGTGACAGCAGTGCCACCCCAACCCTGCCTGGCTGGGGACACCCTGGCTGGGGACACCCTGGCTCACTGCAGGGACAGGAGCCGTTGCAAGAGCCCCTGTTCCTGCCAGGGCACCCACCTGGCTTTGGGGTGCTCAGTAGGGGACAGCAGCAGGGTGAAGACAGCAAGCGCAGATGAGCGTGTTGCGGTAGGGGACACGCTCCCACCCCAGCCCCAAACTGCAGCACTCACCTGGCTGCAGCCCCCTACACCAAAGCCTGCAGGGTGGGAGAGCTCTGGCAAGGGCAGGGAGCATGGATGGGGACAGCATGGGGATGGGGACCGGGATGGGGACAGGGATGGAGGCCACCTTTGAAGCCCCCCCAGCCGGAGCAGCCCCTGTTCCTCACCTGGCTTGGGAGGTTTCCCAACAGCTCCTGGATACAAGATCCCTGTGTCAGAGAGGGGCATCAGCGCAGCCCCCACCAGGGCTCGCTGCCCCCAGAGCTGCAGCCTGACCCTGCTGTGAGCCTAGAGGGTCCCCATGCAGGAACCTCCATCTCCACATGTTGGGGACATGGTACAGCACTGTCCCCTGTGCCCATGGCATGGGCAACACCGGTGCTATGGCCCTCAGTATGCTGCTCAGCAATGGCATTGGGGACAAAAACGACCCTGTGTCCCCTGCATCGGTACATCCCCTTTCCTTTTCAGCACCCTGCCAGCATGCTGCTGCTGCTCCTCTCCCTGCACCCCAGCCCTGGGGAGCCCCGACGCCAGGGGCCAGCACCACTCACCGGCACCAAGCCCACCAACTCCAAGGCCACCGACTCCGAGGCCACCGACTCCGAGGCCACCTATGACAGGGAACCCAGGTGAGTGCCAGCGGGGACAGACAGCGGGGCAGTGTCTGACCCGCTCCTCGTCAGCCCCACGAGTGCCCATCCTTCCTCGGGCAGCCCCACTTCCCCCGTGCCCTGGGGGAGCATCCCTCTGCCCGCACCCCTCAGGGGGAGCATCCCTCTGCCCTCATCCCTCTGGGGGAGCATCTTTCCGCCCACTGCCTGGCCCTGCTGCCAGCACCTACCTGGGATGCCGCCGACCCCTGGGACTCCAACCCCAGGAACACCTGCCGGAGAGAGACCATTAACTCCTGTCCCCCCGCAGCCTGGCACCCGCAGCTCAGGGCACCCCCAACCACTTCTCAACCCGCTGGGGTGGCCCTGACACCCATTCAGGGTGTCCCCAGCACCCATCTCACAGCACTGAGAGCAAGAAGACCTGGAGGGGACTCACCCCCTGCATGCCACATTGCTGCAGGCAATGCAGAGCAGGAGAAAAATGTCCCCAGTGAGTCCAGGGGAGGGGACACGGGTGGCACTTTGCACCCACGAGTGACAGCACGCCACCTCCCCGACTGGGGCCACCCTCCCCTAGGGCACTAGGGGCACACAGGGGACACAAAGTGAAGCCAGCACCCTGATGGCCGCACAAGGAGGGTGCCCGGTGATGGTCTGAGGTGGACCTGGGGCAGGGTGGCAGAGATACGTACCGAATTTGGGAGGTTTAGCACCAGGCTGCACCCCTACTTGGGGGATGCCTACAAAGCAATGAGGACACCGTGGTTAGGACAGTCACCCCTGCACCCCTCCTGCATGCCACCATCCCCCATCCCGCCCGCATCCTTCTCTGCCACACCTCCATGTGGCTCAGTGGCTTTTAGCATCCTTGGCCACTGCTGTCCCCAAGCAGGGCCCTGGCTGGGGTGGGACAAAGCGCATACCTGCCCCGGGGAGGATGCCAGTACCAGGTACCCCCACGCCCGGCACCAACCCGGGCACGACGCCGATGCCGGGCGTCACTCCTGGCACTCCGGCAACGCCGGGCACCCCGCCTGGCACCCCTCCAACACCGGCACCTGCAAAGAGAGGGTGAGGCAGCGTGGGGGTGATCCCCATGTGATCCCCCTGCTCCTGTGGGACGATGTGCCCGGCACAGGGCACCCACCCCCGAAGCTCCCCAGCTCCCCCTGGACCCCTCTGTGCCATGCTCATGAGGAGACCCCAGATGCCCACTGGGCAGGTAGGGGTGCCTGCCGTGGGCTGGGCTGCGAGTGATGGGCTTCTCCAAGCCAACTCACCGAATTTGGCTGCCTTCGCTGCTGCTTTTGCTGCTGCAGCCGGAGCTCCGACCCCTGCGCAGAGACAGTAAGAGGGGGGTCAGTGTCCCCAGGGGGGGTCCTCTCCAGGAATGCTGGGCAGAGCCCATCCCTCCCACCTTGTCTGCATCCCCCAAGGGTTGGCCATGAGTTGATGGAGACCACCGAGGTCCTCCTTACCCCTGTCCTGCCCCAGACCTCCCACCGCACCAGCCAGGCTGCCGCCACCCCCTGCCTTCCTCCTCCTCACCTGGGACACCTGCAACTCCGGGGGCCAGGCCACCCACTCCAGGAGCCAGACCACCTACACCAGGAGCAAGGCCACCCACGCCAGGAGCTAGACCACCTACACCAGGAGCCAGGCCACCCACGCCGGGAGCCAGGCCACCCACGCCGGGAGCCAGGCCACCTGCTCCTGCAAGGAGAGAGGGAAAGACAGGGGCTTCAGCTCGGGAAGAGAGGTGGTGGAAGGAGCCAGCTGAAAAGGCACAAAAGGCTGGGGTGGGTGGCTGGGTGGTGGGATGGATGGGGGGGGGGTGGCTAAACAGTGGGGTGGGTGTGTGCTGGGGTGGGTGGGTGGATGGATGGGTGGATGGATACGTAGATGGATGCAGAGTGGTTGGATGGGTGGTGGGATGGATGGATGTGGAGTGGATAGGTAGATGGTGGGGTGGATGGATGGGTGGATAGTGGGCTGGATGGATACGTGGATGGATGTGGAGTAGTTGGATGGGTGGTGGGATGCATGGATGCATGGATGGATGGATGGATGTGGCGTAGTTGGATGGATGGATGAATGGATGGAGACGCTGATGGACAGACAGATGTATACTGAGGTGGCTGGCTGATGGTGTGGATGGGTGGGTAGAAGGGAGGGTGGATGGACTAATGCATAAGAAGGTGTAGGGATGGTGGACCTAGGCGCCTCCATGCAGACCAGCTCTCGGGAGAGCACCCCCTGACACAGCCAGGACCTCATCCCACGCTCAGACCCGTGGAGAGCTCATCCCTCAGCCCGACCCACAAGGGACCCCACGCAGTGCTGGGCCTCAGCCCTGATGAGGGGAGCAACCTGGGTGGGGAGGCAGCAGGAGACAGGACACGTGGGATAACCCCAGAGAGATCCCGGCTTACCGTACTTGGCTGCTTTGGCAGCTGCTTTGGCAGCAGCGGCGGCCGCTGGACCTCCAACTCCTGGGGGACAAGGGGAGCATGAGGGGCAGCAATGAGCCATGGTGGACACAGCAGCACCCCTCAGCCGGCACCACTGAGGACATCCTGAGCACCCCTTAGACACCATCTCACCTGGTATGACCCCGCCGGGCACCAGACCGGGCACGCCGACACCGGGCACGCCAACTCCAGGCACGCCAACACCAGGCACGCCGACACCGGGCACGCCGACACCGGGCACACGCCCTGCTCCTGCAGAGAGGTTGAGGGATGTGGCCGAGCAGGCAAGCTCTGCAGGCGGGGGTCTCGCTGACATCCCCACCATCCACAGTGCCTAGGGTGCCCCCCACCCTGCCCGTTTGCCAGCATCCCTCCTCTCTCCCCACGAAAGGGTGACGATGACTCACCGAATGCCGCAGCTTTCGCTGCAGCCTTTGCCGCGGCTGCCGCAGCTTCTGGGCCTCCCACTGTGGGGACAGAAGGGAGTCAGGGAACCAGCGAGGCCAGCACCACTCCATCAGCTTATGCCAGCCCATCCGCTCACCTCCGACACCAGGCACCACACCAGGAACCCCAGCCACACCGGGAACGCCGGGCACTCCGGGAACACCAGGGACACCAGGGACGCCCGGAACACCAGGAACACCGGGAACGCCAGGAACACCGGGAACGCCAGGAACACCAGGAACGCCGCCAATGCCGGGAACGCCAACACCAGCTCCTGCAGGCAACGAGAGGGGAGAAGTTAGATCTCGTTGCAGCAACAGTTGAAAGGTGGGACCTCATCATAGGTCCGCTCTCATCATTGTGTCGCAGTGAGTAGAGCACCCCACCGCCTCGTCCCAGGACCCGTCTCTCCCAAGAGGCCCCAGTGAGGATGGTAAAACTTCTGCCCCCTCCCTGCGCCTGGGCTCCCAGCTGCCCTACTGCTTGGCTGTGTCCCTCAGCCCTGCTGGGCTCCTCCTCACTGGAGCTCCCCTGGGGGTGGTTATGCCTGCTGGGCACCTGGGTCTTGCTAGACCAAGTTGGATGCACTTGCTGGATCCCATCAGGTTTTTGGGAGGTGGTCACTGAGGCTGCGAGACTGAGCCCGCGAGACTGAGCCCGCGGGCACCAGACCCTGGGTGAGGTCTGAAGCTGGAAAAACGGATTTGGTATGAAACCCAAGACTTCAGACAAGGTCCAAAGATGTGAGTTCAGCCTCATCCATTCACCTCCACAAAGCAGCCTGCACAAACCCCAGAGAGGAAGAAGGTCCTGCCCTGGGGTTGAAGCCAAGCCTGAATGCAGTGGCTGGGAGCCGGGCTGGGCACATCCCGTCCCCGGATGCTTCCCCATAGTGGCCATCAGGAGCAGTCCCCCAGGGAGACCCCCCTGCCTGGGGGCACTCAGAGTGCCATGGGTGGCGAGGGTCAGCGGGGCTCTCTGGGGAGCAGCTGGGAGCTCCTCGCACCGCACAGCACATACCGTACTTAGCTGCCTTTGCTGCTGCTGCTGCCGCCGCCGGCCCCCCAACTCCTGGGGACAAGGGAGAGAGGGACCCTCAGTCACCAGCCCCCACGCCCCTGCAGAGCTGGGCAGTGGGGACAGGGCTCCTGGGAATTGTCACCTGCAACCCCGGGGACACCTCCGACACCGGGCACCAAGCCGGGGACGCCGCCAACGCCGGGCACGAGGCCTGGGATGCCACCAACCCCAGGCAGCACCCCTGGACCTGAAGGGAAGCAGAGCAGTCAGAGCCCTCCCAAAACACCCTGGTGCTGCTGGTGGGGACATGGTCTGCCCCGGTGTCATGGGAGGCTCTGGGGCACCCAGCTTTGAGGTGGGCCCTCCACACCTCCCAAACCAGCTGCTCAGGGGACCTGGGACACACCCAAGATTGGGATTCCCAGCTCCTGACACCCAAGCCAGGGGTCTGGAGCCCACCCACCCACCCAGGAGCTTGGGTACCCCCAAGGTTCCCCAAGGCCGTGGTTGTAAATCCCAGTGGCTCCTGCGGCTGATGCGTTTCGTCTGGATGTTCCAACGAGCTGTTGGTTGCTACTCGCCTTTCTCCCGCCAAACAGCCAACGAGGGGAGCAGCAAACACGAGATCTGCATCACCCTCCCCTAATAAGCAATGGCTTCTCACAGACACTGACTCCCCGGACACCCCACTGGAGCCCGGCACGCAAAACCGTAGCTTATATGGAGAAACCATGCGTGATGGGGACATACTGCTCCGTGCCGGGCTGCCGTGCTGCGAGGTGGCCCTCCAGCCAGCTCTGAAAAAGCTGCTTTTTGCAAACCAGGTTTTGCTACGCCCAAGCCTGACTGTCCCAGCAGGCTGCTGGAAGCTGCCCCCAAGGGGGTAAAAGCCTCTCTGGGGGAGGTTTTGCACCTTGCTGCTTTCCACCCGCAAAAGCCGCTGGCTCAGCAGAGTGGCTGCACCTCACCCCGAGCTCCGGCAAGCTGCTGGAGCTGCTGGAGCCAGGGCAGGGGTCCAGGGCTGGAAGAGCACCCCAGGAGATGGGGCAGGGGGTGGTGGGGCAGGCAGTGAAGCTGCACAGCCCTGGCACCAGTGCACAGTTCCCCAAGAGTGAGTCCAGCCCCACAGGCAGCCGCCAGATCTGTCCAAGATAGCAGGGAACTCACCAAAAGCTCCTGCTTTCGCTGCTGCCTTCGCTGCCGCCGCTGCTGCTGCTGGCCCCCCAACTGCCAGCATAGTGGGAGAGAGTCAGGGGTGCGGGACGGGGGGAGGCCACCCTCCCCGAGCCCCAGGGCTGAGCCCAGCCATCGCCTTACCTCCAGCTCCTGGGACAACGCCAACGCCGGGTACCACTCCGCCCACTCCTGGGATGCCACCAGCCCCGGGCAGGACACCAGCTCCTGCGCAGGGGAGAAGAGGACCATCAGCTGGGCGATGCAGGGGCACAGCCAGCACCCCCCCAGCCTGGGAGGGAGGGAGGGGGGCTGCCCCTCTGGGGACAGGGGCGATGATCTGCCTGCACAGGGCGACTCACCATATTTCGCTGCTGCTTTCGCTGCTGCCGCCTGTGCTCCGACTCCTGGGGAAAGACAGGGGCGGCTGCTGAGGTCCCCAGACCATTCCCACCTCAGCTCCCCCATCCCGCAGGGACCCTGGGGACCAGCCCCCCCTGTCAGCATCCACTCCCCTCTTGTTTGGGAGGTGCTGCACCCCTCCAGGCTGTGCCTGGGGTGACACTGACACCCTGGGGCCACCAGACAGCCGGGCGGTACCCAACACCCCATCCAAGGACCAGCAAAGCGACTGGGGTGCCCGGTCACCCCACCAATGGGGCTGCCTGGGAAGGGAGCGTACCTGTCCCGGTGGGGTACCCTGCCTTTCCTGCCCCGATGCCAGCTCCTATCCCACCGGGCCCGAAGCCTGCAATCACAAACAGAAAGGCAAAGCCAGGTCAGGCACTGGCCCTGGCAAGCGGGGTGAGGCAGATGGAGCCACTCCCTTGGCCCAAAAGGTCTCCCCCCGCCGGCGTTGAGGGATGTTGCGGGGGATGCCAGAGCGGGCTGCCCCCTAGGTTGGGATGCCCGTTCAAACATCCCGGGCTGGAGCTGGCTGTGTCCTAGCAGAGAGCCAGCCAGCCGGCCAGCCGGTGCCGGTGCCATGGCACGCCTGCAGACTAACAGCTCCCGACCCCATGGCATGGGATGCCAGGAGAGCCGGGGTGCTCCCAGCCTGGTCCACAGGCATCACAGCGGGGCAAGGCACCGCTGAGGGACCACCTCGCCCTGGAAGCCGGATGCCCCTCGCACCGCCCCAGGGGTCAGTGGCCACGAGGCCACGGCGGCAGCCGGCAGAGCCTTGAGGAGCTACGACCGCGGAGCATGGGCTACGAGCACTCACCGTAGGGCAGCTTACCAGTGCTGTAGGGCAATCCATAGCCACCTGGAGAGGAGAGAAGGTGGCGGGTTAGCACCTGGCTGCCAGCAGCCGTGCCCCTTCTGCCCCACGGTGTAGCCCCTCTCTGCCAGCCAGCTGTGTGGCACCAGCCCTTGGGGCTCCTTCCATCGGGATAGTAAATCCTCCGGGATACAAACCCCCGTGATGGAGCCGGGCCAGGAGATGCTTTTCTCCATCACCTTGGAAGCAGCAGCTTTAAAAAGAGCCACCCCCGCTCCACCCCATGCTGAGGGCTGTGGCACCCGAAGCCAGTTTTGCAGGAACCTCCTGTGATCCCGCTCCAGTGGGGGGTCCCCTGGGAGCCCCGCGGCGAGAGCTGTACCCAGCCGGCTGTGCCATGGCCGGCTCCAAATTAAAGGTCTTAATTGGAATCAGGGCTTGGGAGCCTCTGCTGAAACGTGACCTCGTTAGGAGGTCGGCGTGAAGGAATGGGGAGGGATTACAAGTGGGAACATTGTGGCCAGGGAAATGTCTCCTTGTGAAAGAGCAGGATCCCACTGCTCGGGACAGCGCAGGGATGCCCGTGACTCGGCTGGGACCATGTGCTTGGAAGCCGGCAGCACTGAGCTCCCACCACTGCTGGCAGCGGCCTGAGGAGGGGCGATGGGCTGCCACATGCCCCATGGGGATGCCTCAAGTGGCACACAGGGATCTCGCACACCGAGCCCTCCTGCTGCAGGGGGTTGCGGGCAGGGCAGGGATGCAGCTGCCTGCAGCCAGGAGGGGATTGCTCATGGCGAAGCGTCCCCTCCCGCCAGCCAGCATGTGCGGACCAGATTTCCCTCCGCCCTGCCAGGCTGTCCCATCGTGTCCCACACCAGCGCGGCATGGCTGGAAGGTGAAGGCTTTCCAGGCTGCGATGGCCGTGAGCTGTACTGGGTGTCCCCCACCTTGGGGACCCCCCTTGCCCACTCTGGGGCACCTCACCAGTGCCTCGCTCATGCCAAAGCTGCGGAAGGGTGAGTTCAAGCCCTTGCGTCTCCGGAGGGTTTTGCAGGGTCCAAGCCCAGCTCCCCTCCACCCCCAGTGGGATGCAAGAGCAGCCCCCACCCTGGGGCTATGCGCACCCATCCTGCACCAGCATGGGGAAGCTGCCAGCACTTCAGGGGGGTGTTGGGGCCGATGGGCACACTGGCGGCATGGAATGGGCTTCACACAGACCGATGCCACCCCAGCACAGCCAGGCGCTGGGGACCAGTCCCCATCCCTATGGCATCGGGTGGGACCCTGATTTCAGCCACAGCTCCAGACTGAGCCCTCAGCAAGTGGGGTGGCCCCTGGCTACCTCCTGAGCAGGGACAGCCCAGAGCAGGAGCTGGCTAGGGCATTTGGAGCAAAGCATCCAAAAAGGAGACTTTCCACTGAAAATGTTATTTTTCCCTCCTGTTCCGTCTCGACCCAGACCCACTGCAGCTGGGAGACAGCGCAGGGGATGTGGGGATGGGTGGCAGCACCCAGGTCCATCTGCAGCGTCAAAGTGAGAGCCTCAACAGCCAGCCCAGCATGTCCCCCAAGCCCTCAGAGGTGACAAACTGGCACCCCAGCAGCATCCCAGGAAGGACTGGGGTGCCAGGCAGTGCCCAGCAGCTGAAACCACAGCTGGGGACACCACCACGGTCCTGCCGGTCCCCACGAGAGCTGAGATGCCCTGATGGGGCTCCCTGGCCAAGGGGAATGGTGTCCTCCCCTGATGTATTTAACGAAGGCTCCCCATAAAGTGGGTCAGCCGGCAGCGGCATCCCATCCGGGCTGGGGGCCACTGGCGGGGCCGCCACGGGACGGAGCCAGGCATGGCCACACCATGGTGGTTTGCTCTGCGTACCGGGCACCTCATGAAAGGCAGTCAGGGCTGGGCTGCGGCCAGGAGGCCAGACGGTATCCGATGGCAGCAGGGCCGAATCACCCTAACAAGCGTAACTCTGCCTCCGTGGGAGGAAGCCTCCACGGGCCAAATATTTCTGCTGCTGTTTGTGGTGACGGGCCCCAGCGGGGGGAAGCCGGCAGAGCTGCCAGGGCTGGCATCCGTGCCAGGGTGGGACCTGCTCCCTGGGGGTGCGTTCCCTCACCAAGGCTCTCCTGCCTGCACTAACTTGTTTTGGCGAGTGGGAAAATGCCCATGGATTTACTTGCTCCCCAGCACCCCAGGGACGCGGGCCCCCCTCACCCAGATCTGGCTGCCCTCCTCCTCAGGGATGTTGGTGGAACCCGTGCACTGCCAGCGAGGCCCTTGGAGGGCACAGCACCCGGGACTGGCTGCCTGGCACTGCCTGTCCTGCCACTGTCCTTGCATGGGCACAACCGGCTGGGGACAGGCAGAGCTGGCAGCCGGCACGGGGCTGGGAGATGGAGGTGTCCGGAGCAACGCAGCCTGGGAAAAGGGTGCTGAGCCCTCCCCCAGGTTTCCCTGGGCCGGGGCTGAGCCTCATCTGGGTGGGCAGTGGGGAGGGAGACAGACCTGCCTGGAGCTCCATCCCGGCTGTTGGTGGCCTTGGCTCAAGCTCCTTGAGCTGGGACATTCAGCCCAGGTGAACACCCAGCGATGCATGGCATGACCCTGAGAGCCACAGGAAGGAGATGGTCCCTGCAAGGGCTCTGCCTCCTGCCAGGAGGACCCAGCAGGGACAACATAGGGTGGCCTGGCCCAAAGCGTGTCCCTGCAACGTGCTCCTTCCTACCTTACCACAGCTGGAGAGAGGCACAGCATCGTCCTCATGGACTGGGGGCAAGCCCAGCAGCAGCATCCAGGGGCTGCAACAGGCAGGGCTGCTGCTGGACTCACCAGCGTCCCTCGCCCTGTCCTGCTGTCCCAGGGCTGGCGCCAGCACTGTCAGGTCCAGGGGACCCGGGGACACTGCGGCTCAGCCCCGGGGAACAGCGGGTCCTTCTCCTGGCACTGCTGGGGGTCCTGCACCCCTAGCCCCGCTGGCTGTGGCAGCTTACCTGGGAGCTTAGGAGCTTTGATGGGATACCCCAGAGGGACACCAGGCTGCTGACCGCCAAAACCTCCCAGTCCTGCAAAGCCAACAGCAGACTCTCACCTGGAGCCCGCGCCCAGGCTGCCACCAGTCCTTGCAAGAGGGGAGCTCACCGGGGCACCCCGGGAGAGAAGAGTGGGTGGCTTGGGAAGCCCTGAGGCATCTTCTGGCCATGGCTGTGATGAACCGGCTTGGGAAGGAAGAGAAGGATGGGCAAGAGAGACGGGACACTCACCAGGGATTCCTGCAAAGGCTCCTGCTCCTAGGCAGAAACACAAAGGCACCAGTGTCAGCCTCAGGGCTTGTCCTTGGGGTCCAAACAAGGCTGCATGGGCTCAGCTGGAGGTCGGCTGCGCCTACCCTCATGCCTTGTGGGGCTGCGACCCCCAGATGATGGGCTGAAGCCAGCCCCAGCAGGATGGGAATGAGGGCAGAGCTGGAGCCAGCCCCGGACCTGCCCTCCACCCCGGTGTCCCCAGTGGATGGAGGGGACCTACCTGGACCTTTCGGCTTGACTCCAGCACCAGTGGGTACTCCAGGCAGCACCCCTACGCCAGGGAAGCGGACGCCTGTGGCAGAGACCGGAGGGGCCAGGTGAGCACGGTGGGGCACCCTGGCATTGCTGGTACCTGAGACCCCTGCACCCAGCTCCCAAATCCTCGTCACCCATCTCTGGCTCAGCACTAACCCTTGTACCCTGGAACAGGGTACCCTCAACCTTGCTGGGATACCCCAGTGCCAGCCTCCCTGCACCGCCCGCGCAGAGGGGGTCCCACTCGTGGCAGCAGGGCACCAGCCCACCCCATGGCATGGCCAAGCCCTGGTGATGTGCAGGGGCTTCATGCAGGCTGGGGCTCTTTGGGAAGTGGGAGGGGGCGTCCTGCCTGTTGAGCCCCAACCCTCCAGGGGCAACAGGCAGCACTTTGGCCTTGCAGTCACATGGCTTGGGTTTTTGGTGGTGGATTTTTTTGTTTGGTTTGGGGTTTTTTCTCCCTTTTACAAATGTCTTTCATTATAACTCATGCGTTTTCAGACATGGAAAAGGCATTCCTGACCAGCAACACACTTCTCATTCTGACAATGTCGAAACATCTTGTTTTCACAAGTTTTCCTCCCCCAAATTACTTTGCAGTGAGGAATTCCTCCCCTCCCCCACCCCCCCCCCCCCCCCCCCCCCCCCCCCCCCGCCACCTCCGACCCCTCCTTCCCACACTGCCTTTGGCTGGGCAAGCCAGCCCCAGCATGGTTCGTGCCAGCCCCTCTCCCACCGCTGATGCCGCCTGCTCCCGTGGAGCTTGGCATGAGACCCCCGGAGATGCCGGGTTCCCCCGCCTTTGGCATGGTGGAAATGTCGCCATGGCCCCAGAAAAAGGGTTTGGAAACTGCAGGCAGCAGAGATGGGGAAGGCAGGCAGGGGAGGTGTTCAAACGGCCCGGGTGTGGCTGGCCACAGTCTATGGGCTCAAACTGGGGTGCTGCTGGTGGGGTGGGGACCCCCTTGGATGTTGGGGGCTGCTCGTGGGGTGGGGACCCCCAGCTCACCTGCACCAGGGAGCACGCCACCCGGGAAAACTCCAGGAATCCCAGCACCTGCCGGGCAAGAGAAAGGCAGGGATGAGTGCCCAGATGGAGCCGTTCCCCTCCCCGGCCCCCCGCTTTGGGGCCGTGCACCTACCTGGTATTTTGGGGGGTTTCCCTGCTGCACCAACCCCAGGCTGCACCCCGCCTGGTACCACTGCACCTGCAGGCAGCAGAGACCCCCTGAGCCCCGGCGCGCTGGCTCCTGCCCACCCTGGCAGGCATGGGGACGTCCCGGGCTCGGCTATGCTCGGGACGAGGGGCAACTCCTACCTGCAGAGACCCCGAGGCCAACAGGACCACCAGTCCCACCCAAACCACCAATGCCAGCAGCTGGGGGCATTGGGAAGAGGCATGTACCAGCATGAGATGCCACTGCTGGGCTACGGGTGGCCATAGCGGTGCCAAGGGAGGGACAAGGTCAGGACAGCTCTTGGGGAGCGAAGGGGACATCCTGAGGCAGCACCAGGGATGGGTCCCCCAGATCCAGGCACAGGGACCAGACAGCTCAGTGCTCTCCACTCCTGGGTACTCACGCTTGGCCAACGCCCCTTTCTCAGCACACCAAGATGAGCTGGGCCCCTCCACATTGGTGGGGATCCCCGTGAGAGCAGCCCCCCAGCTCCGCAGGGAAAGCTCTCCTAACCCAGGCACCCAGGGGACACCAGGAGTCCCCAGAGGCTGCCCAAGACCTGGCTTTGTCTTGCTCACCACCGTTACCTTGCCCACCATCGTTGCCTTGCCCAGCACCGTTGCCTTGCCCAGCACCGTTGCCTTGCCCAGCACTGTTGCCTTGCTCGCCACCGTTACCTTGCCCGCCATCATTGCCTTGCCCAGCACCATTGTCTGGCCCAGTATGGCATCGGACACCCTCAGCACTCACCAGCTTTTGCAGCAGCCTTGAGCGCAGCGGCAGAGGCAGCACCTGGGAAGACTCCCCCAGGGAAGGCACCTCCAGGGAAGAGACCTGCAGCACCTGCAGGGAGGAGAACAACCCGCGTGAGCATCCCCAAAAAGCAGCTGGTGAGAAGGTGTCCTGCCCTCCGCACCGGGCGTAGTGGGTGGGGGGAGGGGGGAGTCATTGAGCCCTAGGACGCTGCGTGGGGGTGCCGGTGGCTGGCGTTAGGCTGGGCGAGGTGGTGGTTAGCAGGCGCTGACCTGTCCTGCGCTGGCTTCTCCCTGCATCCCCCCCCCAAATACCTGCTCCCACCCACATCCCACCCCTCACCAGCTATGCCCATGCCACCCAGGGCACCCTGTGCCATCATCGGGCTGCTGCGCATGCCAGGGTCCCCTGTCACCCCGGGCAGGTTAGCCAGGCCACATGCGGGTGCTGTCCCCCTGCTGCAGACCCCATGGGGACCCTGTGTCCCTCCTCACCTATCGCTGCTTGGGGTCACTCAGCCATGGTGGATGCCATGATTTTGGGGGACCACCAGGCTGCCAGTCTGAGTAGGGCTCCCAGCCCAGGCTGGACCCACCAGGCAGGCTACAGAGAGCACCCGATGGGGACAAGCCACGTGCCGTCCCCAAGGTGGGTGTCTGGGGACATCGCCCTGGAGACAGTCTGGAGCAGAGATGGCCAGTGGCCTGTGCTCACCTGGCTGCAGCCCAAGTGGGCCAAGTCCCCCGAGGCCTCCGACCCCTGGAAAGAGAAGTGGGGTGAGGCTGGGGGGGGACGACCAGGGCCAGAGGAGCAGGAGCGTCCCACTTGCACCATTCCGGTGGGACAGGAGCGTGCCTCGGGGATGGGCACAGGGACGAGTGAAAAATGTCCCCACTAGCATCCCAGTCCCCCATCCCACCCCTTTCTGTCTCGCCCGCCTCCCACCCTGCCGGGCCACAAGGGGACTGAGCCGAAATGTTTATGGCTGAGGAATGAGTCCCTCCGGCTCAGCCAGCGCTGCCTTCCAACATCTGGGGCTAATCAGCCCTCGCTCCCTCCAGGCGCAAATTCCACTGCCTCTGGCTCAGGGCGCGGACACCACTCCGGCTGGGGCTTCACTGCTGCGCCGCGTTTGGTTTTAATTACGCTGAAATAAAGGGCCTTGTTTTTCTTTCCACGAGCTGAAATCTGAGTAAACGGAGGTTGCCAGCCCCCGCCTCAGGCTGGCGCTCCCGCCGCGCAGACGGGCCGGCTCGGGAGGCCGAGGGGCGCAGTGTGCCCCTGCCCGGGGCACAGCGGGTACCCCTGCGACGGGCAGGGAGCAGACACTTAGCTCTCCGCCTAACAGAGCATCTCTCCCCGGGCCTCCATGGGCACCGGGCACCTCCGTTGGCACCAGATTTGCCCCCTGCACATTCAGTCCCTGCTGCCCCAGCACCTCTCAGCTATGCCCAGCACTACCCCCACCGTGCCCCAGGCTCGGTGCCCTCGGGCTGTGCATCATCCTGCCAGCATCTCATCTCTCTCCCAGCGATGCCCCCTCTTGCCCCCTCATTTCTAGGCTGGACAAACCCCAGCATGGGCTGCAGGAGCCCCAGCGAAAGCTACTCGGCCATGAATGCAGGCAGGCGGAGGTGCTGCCAGCTCCCCCCGGGCACCAGCTCCCAGCAAGGCTGAGCAAGCGTTACCCAGCTTTGCATCTTCCCGAGCAGCTTTGGTGCAGGTTTGCAGGCAGTGAGCACCCTGAAAGGGTGGTCCGGGGGGGCTGGAGGGCAGAGGGCAGTGCGCTGAAGCGGGGGATGGGGGAGGAAGGCTCCCTCGTGGCTATGGGGGCTTGGCGGGGTTTGGTGGGGCAGGGCAGTGCTGGCTGCTGCATGCCTTGGCCATGGGGGTGCCCAGGGTGGGGGGGTCCCCTTGGCCACGTGGGAGAAACATGAGGGCAACAGGGGTCGGGAAATATCCTGGCTGCTGGCATGGCTGGAGGTGGCAAGAGAGCCAAGGAAAGGCTTCTTACCTGGTTTGAGAGGTTTTCCTCCAGCCCCGAGTCCTAGGGGAGAGCCAGTGGAGTAGGGTCAGAGCCATCCTTCCTCCAAGCATCCCCCAACAGGGGACACCGTGTGGGACGGGGCCAGCCTCATGGCAGACCCCCTGCCTGCCACAAAGCAGATCTGCTGGGGGTGCTGCCACCCTCCCCATCCCGGCACACCCCAGGCACTCACCTGCTCCCAAACCTCCAACCCCAGCACCTACGAGCAACGGCACAGTCTTAGCACCCATTCTTGTGAGCACCCACCACCTGCCCACACCAGGCTCCCGGGGGGTCCATGGGGAGGCAGAGAGGATCACAAGGGTGCAATGGGATGGAGCATCATCCTGCCTGGGATGTATCCCCAGGATTTTGGCTGAAACACTGGGGACAGGCTGTGACCTCTGAGCACCTCCTGTGGCCAGGGCTGGGCAGGGTGTAGGTGCCAGCCACAGGCTAGTGACCCCCAGCATAAGCCTGGCACTGCCACCCAGCCCTGTCCCCATGCTGTGGGGCTGGCGCTGGGGCTGCCACCCAGGGCTGAGCGGCCAGAGAGGGTGTCCCCACATCCCCTGATCTTGGGTGGCAGTTCCCTGCTCCTCCGTGCTGGCTCAGAGGTACCCTGGGACACCCCCAGGCACCTGCCCCATCCCTGCAAGCAGGGTGATGCCCCTCCCAAAGCTGCCTGGACCCCCTTACCTGGGAAAAAGGCTCCTCCTGGGACTCCCCCTCCAGGGATAGCACCAGGAACCCCTGCAAGAGAAGAGACCCTTGTTAAAATGCCCCCAGCTATCCAAGCGTAAGCTGTGGGTCAGGGTGAGGGGCAGCCCCTGGGATGGGGAGCTGCCCCCTGCAGATGGGGTGGGATGCAGAGCCCTGGGGCAAGCGCTCAAGGGCAGGTCCCTGCCTTTCCTTGCACACCTCAGTTTTCCCAGTGTGACAGTGGTGACAGGGCTGGGAGGTGCCCCAGACGGGAGCTGTGGAGGGCATCTTGGTGGAGGTGTCAGCAGGACGTGGTCCCGCATGGGAGGGAGGGACATGGGGCTGGCATGGAGCTGGACTGGCTGGTGTCCAGCTCTGCTTCCCAAAACCCCTCCCGTACCACAGCCAGTGCCATGTCCATCACCTCCAGCTTCACGTGGCTCTGGGGGGATGGGCCCAGGCATGGTCATGCATGGAGGGGCAAGGCTGTCCCAGTTCATCCCGACAGCCCACGCTGGTCCCAGCCAAGCCTGGCTGTGGCTGTGGCTGCCCCATGCCCCATGCCCCCCTGCCCGGCCTTTCCCTGCCTGCTGAGCTGCCAGGGGGAAGAGTCAGGTCAGGCCAGCAGGTCTGGGGTGTTGGACTGGGGGGACAGTGCCAAGACCCATCGAAACGACCCGTGTCCCTGTGCCCATCCCTATGAAGCTGAGGCAAGAGCCCAGGTCCCACCGCTTTCCAGGGTGCCTGGAGCTCACACTCAGAGGTCACGCTCAGACACCTCGGCAACAATTTTTGGCTGCTTTGGACCCTGGCAAAGGTCTGTCTCCTGCAGACCACCAGGCAGCCACCCCCTGGGTGGTCCCCCCTGCTCCATCTGGGCCACGGATGGGATGGGCTTGCAGGTGGGTTGGCGGCACAAGGAGGTTGTGATGCAGAGGGATGCTCCGCTTTTGGCTGGAGCCCAGTTTTGGCATCGGGGGGGGGTTGCCGGGGGGTTTGCAGGATGGCTGGCAGGGCTTGCAGTGAGGCTGGCAGGAGGATTTGTCCCTGTGACAACCTGTACCCAGCTCTTCTGCCTGCTCTGGGCAGAGGGGATGGAGTTCAGAGTGGCCGGGCACTGGGGACCCTGTGGTGGCATGGCTGGGACCTGAGGACCTGCTGTCCTGCTCCGAGGCTGCAGTGTCCTCCCCAGCACCCCAGCCAAGGTGGGGGGGGATGCCAGCACCCCCAGGAGCTGGGTGCCTGCAGTGGCATAGCCCTGGCAACACCACCAGGGACTGGGCAGGGCAGCCAGCGCAGAAGGGTGCCAGGCAGAGCTGGGATGGGACGGCGGGGGGCACATGGTGCTGCACATCTCCATCCCAGCTGTGGTGCAAACTCTGGGGGTCCCCCTCGCCATGCCCCATAGCCCCCTGCTTCACCCCAACAGCTGCCCGCTGCAACGCAGGAGGGACAAGGGTGTTCCCTGGGCCCTGCTTGCATGTGTCCCCTGCCACCCAGGGCACCACCAGGGGGTGGACCCCCCAGCCCAGCCGCACAGAGAGACCGGATGCTGGGATGTACCCACGTGGGTGTCAGGACACACAGGCACGCAAGAGGGGTGCCAGGCTGTGCAGGGACACACGCACTGGCGGGACACCCACCCACCCACAGACCCATTGGGATGCACACGCAGGTGGAGGGCCCGAGCCAGGACCCGTCGCACAGCCCCCACGTGCCCCAGAGATGCCAAAGAGTGGGGCTCAGCCCTGTGACCCCCAAACCACCTCCCAGGGCCCTGCTGGGGCCAGGGGCCATAGCCAGCCCTGGAGCAGCTGATGTACCTTGGAGTGGAGGGGACAGGCGCTTGGTCATCGCGCCTGCCGGCTGGCTCACCCCTCTGGCACGGCACAGCCTGGCCCGGCTGCTGGCCAGAGGTTTACGGAGCGGCTCCTTTTCCCGGCACATTCCTCCCCCCCCCCCCCAGCTTGGAAAAACAAAGCCCAACTTCTTGCCTGTTTCCAAACAAACTCCGAGCATCCACACGTTGCCTGTCCTCTCCCACCAGCTCTGCTGGGAAGGGGATGCCCCACCACTGCTGGGATCGAGAGCCAGTGGGATGGCCAGGATCCGGCCGGGGAACCCCATGCCCAGGGCCAGCAACTGGCCCCCATCAAGCAGGAGGGGTCCCTGCTGCACTCAGCCCCCACGGTGCCCCCCAGCCTCAGCCCCCTGTGGCCAGGCAAGGTCCCTGGTGCTGGGGTGATGCCGGGCACCCCGGGGATCCGGGCTGAGCTCCCTTACCCCTCTGTCCCCCTGTGCCGGCGCTTCTGGCAGAGACCCCCGGGGAAAGTGGGACAAGGCAGGATGGCTCACCGCCTTCCTGGGGTGCGTGGGGACCCTAGAAATGGCCAGGTGACACCTTGCCCACAGCCCTTCATTGCTGTCACCCTCCTGGGTGCTGCGGACCCTGGCAGGGGGTGTCCCACTGTGGTGCCACTGTCGCTGCCCCCTCCCCAGGCATCCCCCAGCCACCACCCCAGGGCCAAGGCGCTGAGCTCATCCCAGTGAATCAGGGCAGGTCTGCACCTTTTGGAGGATTACAAAGGCCCATCATCAACCACCTCCATGCCCAGACCAGGAGGCAGAGGGGGTAAGCCAGTACTGGCAGGAGCCTGGATGGCCAGGGGGCAGGGGGGTGGCTGGGGTGGGGATGCCATGTGGCTCTGGGGAGCAGAGGCTTTGGCTCAGGAGCATCACAGGAGGCTGCTCCCCCCCGCTCTGCTGCCAAACGCCCAGCTCTGCACTTCTCTTGAAGCCCTTTGCAAGCTGCCTTGGCGCTGGCAGAGCCATGCTCGTGCCGGTGGGGAAGCAGTGCCCATACCCCATCTCGGGGTCTGCCCCCTGGTGCGGGCACTGCACTCAAGCAGCCAAATTCACCCCAGCACCACCAGTCCCACCCATCAGCAGCAATGCCGTGGCTCGGGGGTTGACAGCAGCCCACATGCTTGGGACTGGCTACACCACGGGCTCCCTGGGGCTGTGCCGGGCTGTGGCAATGGCTCTGGTCCCTGTCCTTCCCCAGACCCGTCCTTCCCCAGCCCCAGGGGCAGGAGCCCACGGCCCAGCTCGGGATCTGCCCCCCACTTTGGCCTCTCCATCCCGCATTCCATCAGCACATCGGGGAGGGGGAAACTGAGTCACCAGCCCTCAAGGAGCTCTGCGCTGCTGCTGCCCCTGCTCCAAGCTGGCTGGGATGCTGGGAATGGGGGGGTTCTCCTCTCTCTGCTGTAAGCAGAGCACAGGGCTGGCCGCCAGTGCCCCAGTACCCACCCGGCAATGTCTTCTCAAGCCAGGGGCAGAATAACTCACATCCATATGTGCGGCCCCAGCTGCGGTAGGGTTTGACCCCTGGAGGTGTTCAGGAGCCAGTGTGGAGCCTTATTGATACAGAACTGGGCTTTTCCTTCCATAGCTCTGTACCACAAGTCACTGTGTGCAGTGTCTGTGCTATTTTATCACCTGCGCTATTTCTGATTGGCCACTGTTTGTCTCATCTGCACCATTTCCATCTGCATCACCCCTCACAGCTTTCTTTACAAGCCAGAAATACAGATGTTTTCTCTATTCAACAGGGTTTTTTCCCTTCCTTTTGAGACCCAGACCAGGATCCACCGCAGGACACGAGCTCACACCCTCGCCGGGTGGCCAAACCTCAGACCCGCCAGCGGACCTCATTGCCCCGTGGGCAACCGCTGCCGGAGGAGGCTCAGCCCGTAACCACCGCAGATATTTCCCCTCTTCCCTCATGCTGCTGTTTTCTTTTTCTTGGGAGAATGGGTTTTGGAAACAAGCAGTCTCCAAGCAACTTTGAAGCCATGTTGCATCCCAGCCTGAGCCCACTGGTAGCAGCCTGGGGGGGAGCAGGGGGGGCTGCTCTCGAGAGCCTGGCTCCTCTCCAGCCTCCCAAGGCTTCAGCTTTCATCTCTGAGCGCTGGCAGAGAAGCTGCACCCTGCAACTTGTTTGGAGAGGCAGCAGCCCCAGGAGGCCGGTGCCTCAGGGAGGTGCCGGGCTGGGAAGGGGAGATGCCATCCCAGCCCCACAAGTGGCCACTACTGGCCCTGGGGCACACTGGGTGTTCTCTGAGGGATTCCAGGGTACCCAGGCAGGGATGCCAGCACCATGGGGCCAGCCCCTCTGCACCCATCCGAGCTGCTGCCCATGGAGCCTGCAGGGCGGAGACCCCCCAGGGTCTCTTCTGTGCACTCTCTGGGGGTTTCATTCCCAAGGGATGCCCTGTGCTCCAGCATGGAAGCAGTGAGGAGAGAATGGAAGCACTGTGGGATGGATGTCCCTCCAAACACTGGGACACGCTGCACTTGGCAGCTTTTAGGGGAACATACAGCAGCATCCCCACGCAGCGGCCTGGATCTGGCCGTGCACGTCCCCACGGTGCCCAGCACAACTCTGCTCCCCCAGGGGCTGCAGAGCAGCAGGGGCTGATCCTAACCCACTGCTGGGAGCTTCCCAAGTACCACCAGCTGCTGCAAGCTTGGGGCTCAGCCGGGGATGGAGGGTGCCCAGGGCTGAGCCGCATCCCGTCAGGGATGGCACCTTGGCCCTGAGCTGTAGCTACCCAGGAGCAGGCACTGTCAGCGGCTCAGCTTTACAGGCAGCTGCCTGGCTTGGCAGGGGTCACGCTGCCTGCACAGCCAGGGGCAGACCAGCCCATGGTCAGGGTCCCAGGAGCCCACCGCACTGGGGGCTGCAGGGCACTGGGGGATGATGCTGCAGAGAGCAACCCCAAGGGCTCTGCCCTGGGCAAGGAGTGGCCCAGCCTGCAGCCGCCTGCAGCCCCGGCTCTGCTCTCCCCTGCCCACCAGGTCCTGCCCTCTCCCCTCCCCTGGTCCTCGGTCCTCTGCAGCTGAGAAGCCCCACGCGATGTGTCTGGCACCAACCCTGTCCCTGACGCTGGCTCTGCCCGCCACACACTCTCCATAGCTCGACATGGGGTGACCACCACCTGGCTGTCCAGAGGTGGCGGTCCCACCCCTGACCCCACCATCCCTACCTCATAGATCTTTGCCCAGTTCGGACCTTGCTATAAATCTGTGCTGGGAGCTGCTGTCCCCTGCTCTGGGTGTGCTCGTGGCCCAAGCACGAAACACGAGCCATCCAGCAGGCAGGCACTTGCTGCACTGGCCGCTCTGGCCTCATCACGCGGCACCGTGGGACCGACACCGCTGCGCCCTGGCTCTCGCCCCCCCGCCCCGGCAGCGGGTTCGCTGCACGTGCGTGTGCATGTGCGTGCACTGGGCTGTCACGCAGCTCCTGCGCAGCCAGGGACCGGCCAGCGAGCCACAGTCCATGCCACGCGCTGGTGGATGGACCCGACGCTGGTGGCACAGGTGCAAGGAGGAAGGGGCGAGGGCCACCCCAAGGCACCCAGAGCCTGCAGTTTGGGGGGGGTCGAGCTGCTCTGCAGGCGCCCCAGCCAGGCAGGCTGTGCCACGGCCAGATGCTGCGCAGCAGCTCACAGACACCAACTGCGGGATGCAGACACATGCACACCCCCACTGCACCGCCATCGTGCCAGGGGGTGACGGCTGCCAGCTCCCCCAGTCCCTTGCAACTGCAGTCTCCGTGGGAGCTTGGCAGCCGCCCCCTGCTGCCCTGCCCCGCGCCCTGCTTGCATGTCCCCAAACCTCTCATGACCTCAAGCCTCTCATATCCCCAAGCCTCCCCCGTTCCCTGGCCTCTCTTCGGGGCACAGCACCTTGCAGCCTCCCCCCGACAAGTGCTTGGTGCAGTGGTGCCACCCCCGTCCTGCCCTGTGTCACCCCCTCAGTGACATCCCGCCCCACCTGGGCACGGCACCCGCCACCCACCCAGCTTGGGGGACAAAGAACCCTGCGGGGAGGTGGCACCGGGGGGGGCTGCCCTCCCACCCTCGGGGGTGCCCCCAAGGCAGGGCAAGGGGGCTGCCTGGCCCCGGCCGGGGACGCACAGCTGGGGCAAGCGTGGGGCTGCCCGAGGGGGCCGCAGCCGAGCCCCAGGGCCCGGGAAGGGTCCTTGGGGGGCCGGGGAGAGCCGCTGGCGGGGCCGGGGGGAAGGAGCCTTTGCTTTCCTTACCTCCTTGCTGGGAAGCCGGGAGGATGGAGAAGAGGAGGAGGACTCCGGGGAGGAGGGGTGCAGCTGCCTGCCCTGCCATCTCTTGAAGCAATGCCCCCGTGCTCCCGCGGGCAGTGTGTTTTATCCCAGAGCTGCTTAATTGTTGCTTCCAAGGATGCGAGGGGAAGGGGAGGGGGATTTGGGAGGAGGGAGGGGAAAAGGAGAGGGAGAAGGGGGGAGAGAGGCACAGGACACTACGTCATGAGGAAAGGGCAAACACACACGAGCCGCTCCCGCCGATTGGGCTGGCTGGGATGGGGATTTTTTTTTTTCCTTTTTTTTTTTTTTTTTTTTAATTCCTCTCCCTCTCTGCTCTCTCCAATCCCGGCGCGTCTCTGCCAAAAAAGCTGGGAGGGGGGGGCGCTGCCCGGGTAGCCGGGGGGCGGGGCGGGGGGGGGGGCGGTGGGCAGGAGGGGAGGGGTGCGCCCACCCCCGTGGGGGCCACTGCGTCCCCGGGTGGCATCGGGGGGTTGATGCCCGGGTGTCACGGGGGATTTGGTGCCTGTGTGTCATGGGGGGTTTAGTGCCCGGGTGGCACCGAGGGGAGTTGGTGCCCCGGGTGTTACGGGGCGATTGGTGCCCCGGGTGTCACCGGGCGGGTGTTGGTTCCCCGGGGGTTGGTTCTCCGGGTGCCAGCGGGCAGGGGGGTCCCGGCTGGGTGAAGGGCTGGGGGGCTCCTGGGGTGCAGGGGGGTGTCGAGCGCGCAGCCGCCGCCAGCCGCGGGGTGCAGGGGCGGGTCCCGGCCCGGTGCCGGTCCCGGTGCCCGGCGGTGGCCGGTCCCCACCGGCGGTGGCCATTAGGTGGCGGGCGCGGGGTGTCCGGCCGCCGGCGGGAGGGCGAAACCCGGCGGCTCGCAGCAAAATTTACGGCTTGGAGCCCGGGAGCGGTGCCCCGGCCCCGGGGTGTCCTGGGGACACGCAGCGCCCAGCCCGGGCTGGCCGTGGATCGGGGGGGTTCTTGCAGCTGAGCCGGGCTGCTCCCCTCTTTCCAGCCCCAGTTCGTTGGGGCCACACGGGCGCTGACCCCCCATCAGCTCTGAGAGCAACAGCAGAAGCTTCTGCAAACCCAGGCACTGCTGGCCGCCGCGTCCTCCTCCTCATGGGGTGTCCCTGGGCAAATGTCAGGGAGCAGCCGGGGCGGGCAGAGAGTTAATGGGGGAGCAAGAAGTGCAAAATACCCCTCTCCCTGACGCCCGCAGCGCTGGCCACGCTCGAGCACTTCATGCCATCGCTGCGGGGCCAAGACGCTGCTCATCCTGGTACCCGACGCCCTGCGAGCCCCAATCCGCTGCCCAGGGAGTGAGAGGACGTGCAAGAAAATGCCCTGTCTGCACCCCCTTCCCGCGGGGCTCCCCATGAACAGCCCCGCACCCCCCGCTCCCCCCACACTCCTTCCGCGGCTGCGGAAATTGGCAGCAAATTATCAGCAAATCCACCCAGTTCCTCTCCGCCTGCGAGAGGTGCGAAGTCCCAAACCTGGACGCCCACTTAAAGAAGTGTGAGCTCAATCCGTGCTCGGGACAGTCCCTCCAGAGTCTGGCTGTCTGACTTATCTCACCTCCCACTTTATTTTAGAGAAAGCGCTGATGGTTACGGCCACAGGAAATCTGGGAGGTGGAAATTACAGAGCGTTTTGCCCTCCACACCCGGCACTGGGACACGTCAAGGAGAGGGGGGAGGATGACCATGAGGGAGCTGGCCCCTCGGTGGGCTTTGAATGGGTGCCAATTCAGCCGCATCCTTGCAAAAGGCGGAGGGCTGGAGGGCACGGAGCACCCCATGATGCGGAGAGGGGGTGAGCATCGGCAGGGGCAGAGCAGCCGGGCTGGCCCGTCCATCCACCCGGCTGGTGTTGCCGAATGACGTAATGCTTGAGCGAAAACACACTCGCTTGTTAAACACAACCTCTCTGCTCAAGAGGAGCGACGCGGGAGCGGATGGATGCGGGGACGAGCCACTTTGCAGCAGTGCCAGCGGCCTCAGGGCTGCGAGGTGGCCCGTGGGGATGCAGACCCCCAGCTGGGGCTGGCCAGGGGTCCGGGAGATGCATCCTCCATGCGTGTGTCTGCAAAACATGCAGAGAGCAGGGCTGGGAAAGTGGCCTTGCTGGGAATTGTAACTGGGGCAGCTGGCTGCCTCTAGCAGCTTCCATCTCTTGCCAGTGAAACGGCTCTGACTTTTGAAAGCATGTTTTGTACCTAGAAAGAATAGATGCGAGGCAAGATCTCCCCACCCCTGGCACTCACGCTGGGGAACGGGATCCAAGCCCTTTGCGATTTGGCCAGGGCAGAGACAAGTGCTTCGCGAGCTGCCCGCGGGGAAGGGCTGGGAGCATTCCCCAAAGTTTGCAAAGTGTTGGGGAAAAGCTGTGCAATTTGGCCCGTGCCAGGAAGGCACGGATCTGTGTGCGGTCTGCGGAGAAAGGGGGAAAGGCAGAAAATGTTTCGGGGTGGGGGGGTGGTGAGTGGAAAAGAGGGCGTTTGCTGCACGGTGCAATATCTGGGTGAGAAAACCTGCCATGAGGCTGGAGCAAGAGTACCAGGGACCGTATCCAGGACCAGTGGGTAAAGGGCTGGGGGCTTTGCCGGGAGCTGTGGCAGCTTTGGGGACAATGCTTCCTGTGGCCCGCCCCAGCACGGGTCCCGCCACAGTGGCTGGTGCGTCGGTGGCACGCGGTCCCCCTAAACGCTGCTGGGGGAGATGCCAAACAGCCTTACCCACGCACAGAGAGCATCCCAGGGGTAACGCTGATACGCAAAACACAGAAGTAAACACCCCTTTGCCATAGCTACAGAGGAGCCCCACACCTGCCCCCCCCGGGGACCCGAATCCTGCTCTCAGCGTGCTGTTGACAGCGTTGTCATAGGAAACGCCACTCGCTAACGGGGTGTGACGGGGCTTTACGGTGCCTGTGCGGGAGCACATCGGATGCGCTCAAAGGAAAGGTATGTGTGAGGGGCAAGTCGCCGGAACACCGGTGGAAGGGGCCCTCCAAGGTGTCTGGCCCTGGCGCTGGCTCCCGGCAGCACCGTCGCCAGCACTGAATCGGGGCAGTGGTGGCTCCAAATTCTCCAAGGATGGGGAACCCCCACCTCTCTAGGGACCTGTCCTGGGGTTGCACCACCCTCCTGGGGAAGAAATTCTGTTGATCTGGACCTCAGATGTGTTTTCAGCTGAGGATACCCTGAAATGCCCAGGGCAGCGCCCATGGGAAGCCCTGCCCTGCGTCAGCTCCCAAGAGGAGGCACAGGGCAGAATTCCCATTTCACCTGCCCACCCCCCTGCTGAGCAAGGGCCTTGTGTTCGTCCATGGTGCCTCATCCAGAAAGGTGGTGCCATCTTCTTCTAAAGCACCACAGGCCAGAGAAGCTGCCTCTTCCCATGGCTGAGCATCCCGATGTCCTCCTGCCTTGGTTCACCAGCTGCTGTTAACCCACAGGTTATCACCCCTGTAGGTGCTGCAGAAAGAAAGCCCCAAACTAAAGAGGCTGTCTGAAATGGAAACCTCTGTAAGTCTGCCTGCTACAACATCCCAGAGAAATGTATCCTGGGGCATGGGGCAGGAGGGGGAAGCGGGTTATGAGGCATGGACTCTGCAGTACCTGGGAATCAAGTCAAGTCTCCTCTCAGTCTTATTTTTGGCAAGTGAAACCTTCAGGCTCGTCAAGTCCCGCATTCAGAGGTATTTTCACCAGCCTGTGGTTGTCTCCGTGGCTCTCTCCTGAACCCGCTCCGATATTTGCAGCCAGGTCTGAGCATGGGCAGCAGGGAGGTGACCAGCCAACACCCCAGCACATGGCTGCGGCTGTAGCTCCAGTGTTTTCTGGCCAGAAACCTGGATAACCCCTGCCCACTAGTGGGCACGGAGGGCAGGAGGGCACCAGGGGGAGGCCAGGGTGGAGCGTGTGCTCAGGCTGGTGCATGGTGGCAGCTCTGGAGCAGGGGGACATCACCCCCCTGCTAGCATCAGCCACCCTAGAGTCACGTCTTTGATCTCAAGACCCCTTTTGGGGACCACTGGGTACTCTGAGCGTGGTCTGGGGATGGGGTCTCCATCTCTCACTCCCCTGTGCATGCTGTCGCATCAGCCCCATGTGTTCCCTGGTGGGGAGGGAGCGTTCAACCACCCCATGTGCAGCCCATGCCTCAGCCCCAGGGGACATCCATCCAGCACCCCCTCGTGCAGCCGAGGGAGCCGTCCCATCCCTGGCACAAAGCTGGAAGCCACCATGTCATGGGCAGGACCTTCTCAGCTATCCCTGTGTACATGTGGCACTGCGGTGTTTCTCAAAGCAGGAGTGGTGCAGCCAGTGCTGCCGGGGCTGTCTGGGGACCACAGGGGCTTAGGCAGCTTCTCCCTGCCAGCCACAATCGCTGGCAGGTCCCACTGTACACGTGTCTGTTGGGTTTGATTAACTAACTAACGAGGCTCGTGTGACCCCAGCCGTACCCCGCCCAATCGTAACTTTCTGTGAGCTCTTTTTTCTCTGGCAGTTGCTTCCCGTGGTTGTTACGGGATGAGGGTTTGCCAACACAAGGATGCTGCTTGGTGGGACCGCTGGCTGGAGCTGCAGCCACATGTGGTGGTGGGATGCCCTCCCTTGGTACAATCAACAGAAACAGCAGGGTTCTCCCATGCCCATGGAGGGACCTTGAGATCTCTCGGGAACGTTTGCCATTGGAGTGCCCTTGGGGAGGGAAGGGGAGACACCATCCCCAGCCCCCAGCCCAGACACCTAACCCAGGTTCTTGTTTCCTGCCACGATGTTTGTGATGGTGCCTTCTCTGCAGGCTCTGCCGCTTCCTTGCCCTCTCCCTTCCCCAGTGGGTAACCAGCTCCCCGTGTGTGGAGAAGACACCTGGATGCACGGCGCCCGTGGGGCTTGGATTGGGTCCTGAGTGGTGCAGCCCCAGGCAGCGGCAGTGGGACCTCCATCCTTGGACGTGTCCAGAACATGCCTGGACAAGGCCCTGAACAGCCTGGCCCAGCTTTGGAGTGCTAACTTGCTCAGGGGCTGGGCTGGAGACCTCCAGACGTCCCTCCCAACCTAAATCCTTCCATGATTTATATCGAATTCTCTTTGGTATTTATGTAGTTCTAGGAAGCCTTCAGCGATGTATCGCTGAACCATTAGGATCCTATGCTGGCCAAGGAGGGATTTAGTGGTCCTGGCTCCATACCTCTCATTCACACTGTCCTTCTCGAGGGCAGCGGAACATCTGCTGCCAATAGGTAACTCTGGGCCATGGTGTAGCCCTGCTCCCGGCTCGGGCGTGAAGCCTCTCCTCCACCCGCCTCCATCCCCGCTGTTGCGGACCCTCCATCAGATCTTTTGAGGGGCTGTTTTCACCCTTCTCCAGGCTGCTCACAAGCTTTCCAAGTGCTGATTAAAAGGTACCATCACTGCAAAACGTGCTTTGCCTGGGTGGATATAGCTTTCAGCAACTGAAACACAGTGTTTACTGGAACGCGCCACAGTCGTTCTCGGTCAGGACTGATTCCTTGCCAGATGTCAGCTCTGACCCCCAGCAGTTTCGGCAGTAGAGCCGCTTAAAAATTGGAATATTGTTTTGTATTCTGAAAGAAAAAAAAAAAAAGGGTATGTTTATTATGGAGATATTGCTTTTCACTGCCTGCGTACTCTGAAATGGCCAACGCGTGTTCAAAGAGACTTTCCTTTCAAATCGCCTTTGTGCAGAGACCGAAGCTGGAAAATATCAACCCAAAAGGGGAAAACTGAAGCAAATTGTGGGCAGCCGAGCACAGAGATGTAACTGGTAACACTCAGCCAGAACATGAACTTTAGACACTGCCTGTGCTCCAGTTTGTGTCTGCAGCACAGAGGGGCCCTAAGGAAAAGGCGGTGGAGCTCTATCATCTCGCAGCCAGATCCTTGTGGTGTTGAGGGGAAACATAGAGCAGGCAGGGCTGGGCTGGCTCCCTCCCCTCCCAATGCACCCTGCAAATGCCAGCCGATGGCTCCCAGAGCCCTGATAATCCCGAGCATGAGTCAGAGCCCAAAAAGCAAGAACAGAGCTTCAAATTAAGACTTACTAAAAAAAAAAAAGAAGAAAAAAAAAGAAAAAAAAAAGCACATACTGGGTATGGTTTCTCGTGTTCTGCTTTTTAAGCCGTAAGGTTTATGCCTCCAGCTTTTCTATGCATCCAGAAGGGCTCAGCATTTTCCTCTCAGCGCAGTGAAATCTGATTCTCCCCCGGGCACATGACTCTGGGAGATGGGGATTAAAAAACCTGCAAGGCTGTGGATTCATGGAGGCAGTGCCCCGGGAAGGCCCTTTCCCAAAAAATCCCCTTGCAGGGAATTGTAACTGCCCACAGGGGCTGGAGGATGCCGTCCTGTCCTGCTCCAGGGTGACCTGGAGGCTGGAAGGGACAGGCTCAGCCATGGGGTGACCTTGAGATAAGTCCCCCGTGCCAAAACACCTGTCAAGGGGGGGATTTGGTGCAGCAGTCATCTCCAGTCTTCTCCTCTGACTCCCAAAGAGGCACCACGTGTGCGATCAAAAGCCCCGCAGTCCTGAGATTGCGCATTCCCTGATCTGATCTCCTTGCTGGGAAATGACAGAAATCCTCCTAAAAGTTAAAAATGAGCTTTTCAATGAGGCTGTCACTGGCTACGTATGCGCAGACCTGGTGGCTCAGTCCCTCTGCCACCCTTCCTGGGCTGCCCAGGGGTGCACAGCTCCCCCACAGAGGTTTTTCCCCTCGGGGAAGCACTCACTGCTGTCCTGGCCCTACAACTGTGGGGTTTGATGGCTCCAACAAAATAACAGGTGAGGAACCTGGAGAAGTGATGGAGGAGGTCATGGGTCTGTGGCACAGCCATGTCGGGGGGGTTCCACAACAATGCGGGTGTGGGGACAGGAGGAGAAGGCAGAGGGGACCAGTGGGTGGGCTGGAAAGGTGGCTAGAGCAAGGCACAGAGAGTTGGGGCAGCCAGAAGCCAAGTGGTGTGACCTGCAGCAAGGGGGACCTACCTGGCACCGCTGGCTGGGGCGTCTGCAGCAGCAAAGGGGTCAGGATACAGGAGAGATTTAGGGGGCCAAGGAAGGTGGGGGAACTAGGCACCAAAATCAGGGGAAAGACGGAAAAGGAGAGCACTGTGGAGGTACGAGGAGAGGGGTAGGTGGCCCTGGTGTTGCAGAGCGGTGACCACAGAGGAGATACCGGTCTGGTCCAAGATGGGAGAGTGAAGAGGAGAGGTCAAAAGCCACATGGGATGAAAGGGTCCAGCTCTCAGAGCCAGGAATGAGGAGGGCTGAGACCTCGTGAGAGGGAGACAGGGTGCCAGAGACCACGGGGGTGTCAGGGTCTGCAAGGGCTGGTGATGCCAAAGCGGAGGTGCCAGTGGGAAGAGGGCCCAGAAGTTCCTGCATGAGCTGAGCTGGGGAAAGAGACACCAGGGATGGGAACAGTAGAGGGGCAGAGGAGGCCCATGTTGGGATTAGGGACATGGGAGCAGTGCAAGGGCACAGGAGGTCTATGGTGGGATCAGGGGCAGGCTTCATCCCAGTACCAGCCAGGACCTCCTCACCTCTCCTGGTGCTCCTCCAGAGCTACGTCTCTGCAAGACTCTTCCAGTGTGTACCTGGTCATCTCCATCCCCTTATTCTGGAGTTGATGCTGTTCTTCAGTCCTTTTACCTGAGCAGCAGTGGCAGCAGCCAGGTCCTCCTGCAGATGGGCTCTGCCCAGCCCAGCCTGGCTGCCCTTCCCTGCTGCTGTGGGGCACTTGGCCAGCAATGGTCCTGCTCTTCTCCAGCCAATGACCGTGCTGGAAGCGTCCTTCCCAACACATCCCCTACCCGTGTTCCCCGCTGAGTGTCCCCTCCATGGGACAGGAAGGGCGGGGGGACACCAGTGAGTTTGCCATCAGCCTGTAGACCCCCACTGCTTTAGACCACCACCAATGCCAGGCACAGGCAGCAGGGACCACATTGGAGACCTGCCCCTGTATCTCTCCCAGGGATGCATGAGGGCTAATCCAGAGCCTCTTCTTGCTATCTCCTCCTGGAGATGGAGGCAAGAAACTCTGCTAGGCCCCTGGTTTGGGGTGATGGGTGGGCTGGCAAGAACCCTGGGCAGCACACATTGTGGTTTTGGGGCCGTTTGAGTGAATTGCACCTCTCTTTCCACCAAGCCCCATCACAGGTCTCAGCTTCCCAGGGGAAGCTGTAACTTTGTCCATCTGTTGGGGTTTGGCTCCCCTCCTGAAGAGCCCTGTGAGCCGCTGCCCAGACCTGGCAGGTCTCAACGTCCTTCAGCTCCCATCGGCCTGTCTGGGCTGAGGCGCGAGCCCCAAAACACAGCCCCCTGGGAAGGATCAGCCGCTCGCCGTGCAGTCTGGCAGCGAGCTCCGGCACAAGCGAAGCCCTGGCCCTCCACCAACGCACGCTGTTTCCTCCCGGCAGGCTGGCCAAAAGGAGTCAGATGAGGACATGAGAGGAGCTGGGAGTGCAGGCAGGCGTAGGGGAAGCGGGGGGTAACGGAGGGCACTGGGCTGGGTTCGGCAGCTGGATGGTGCCGGGGATAAGCCTCACCGAACAGGAGTGGGAATTGATGCCAGTCGGTCCTGCTGCCGGCCACGTGGCTCATCCCCCCCTTCAGGTTTTGGGCTGGCTCTGGTTCGGTCCTTCTCCAGGGCCCATCAGCAGCCCCTGGTGTTTGGGGCATTTCTCTTAGGGCCAGAACTCCCTTGCTTTCAGGTACAAACAACCCCTTTTCTCTGCAGTCCCCCTCTGCTCAGGGTCACAGCCATCACTACGTTTTCCTCCCAGCCTCAAGGTTTCACCTGTGGCTTCGAGCAGTGGCATCTCTGTCCCCTGAGTCCTTTATCTCTGCCGGGATAACAGAGGGTTCGCTGTCCTCGCCTCTTTTATTCCTGGGAGCAGGGTCTGAACAGAGCCGACCCTTCCCACCACATTGTCCCGCAAGCTGGTGTTTGAAAGGCCCGCTCCCCGTGGTGCAACCGCCCCAGCAGCAGCCCCATGTGCCGAAAACAGGGGTCATTTGTCACGGGGATGTGTACGGATGAAGCTCCTGAACGGCTTCCAAGTTCGCCTCTGCTCTGCCACCCAGATCCCATTGCCCGCAGTGAGGCTTTGGCTTAACTCGGCCAGTTAAGAGGTCATTTGGGACTTGCACGTAGATAATATTTCAATTTAATTAATGTTTCTTTTACAGCAGAACATTGCCATGGGCCAGGTGAGCTGCTCGCTGAGGAGGCTTCAGACAAAGAGAATATTGAAATATGTCTCCATTTCAAAGCGAAATTTGGGGGATTTTTCATTCTAGCACGGAACTGGGTTGTATTTCATGGCTGAGCAAAGAAAGCGAACCCAGCCACCGTGCTGCAGGCTGAAATAAGCGTTTCACTTTGAATCCTAATGATTAGGGATTTAGTTTTGATTTCAGGGAAGGAAATCACAGAAATACTGGTTTTATGTAAACTGGGTAGACATCAGGCTTTTAGCTCTGTTGGAAATGCTGAAGGTATTTCCCAGTCCCGGAGGTGCCCCGGTGCCAGGTCTGGAAGCCCCATCCTGCATGGGTGGAAGGGTGGTGAGTTCTGCCATGGGTTTGGGACGGTCCCCACCAGCCCCACGTGTGCAGACGGGACGGGTGAGAGCCTGCCCGCTGCAGATGCCGTAAGGCCAAGGTTGCCCTGCAGCGGCTGCGCGTTATCCAGCCGGATGCAAAGGGCATCCGAATGCACAAGCGAAGAGCAAAGTCCCAGCATAACAAGAGCAAAGAAGAAACAGGCCTGCTGCGGACATCCCCAGGGACATCCCCTGTGTCGACAGCATTTTCATCAGGGAGAGGTAATAAGGTGGCATTTATGAGGGGAAATATTTCACCCGGGGAATGGCCGGCTGAGCCCCTCCAGGTGCACCGCACAGGGAGCGGGCAGTACCCGGGGCCAAGGCGTCTTCCCCCCACGCTTGCGCAGGGGCTGCTCAGCAGCCGGCTCGCCCTTGCCATCTCTGCCGTGGCTGCTTTTCCTCGCAGCACTTCACAACTCAGCACTCTTGAGTTAATTAGAGAACCATATGCCCCTTTCTCACACATCATAAAAGCACGTGTTTAAAGCCGGGTGATAAAAGGGAGCATTAGTCTGGGTCAGCACAAGGCTCTGATCTCAGCTCAGCTCCGCACGCTGCCTCGCTCTTCTGGACCGCGCTCAGACCAGGTGGAAGCGATGTTTGAGTCCATCTGAGCTCGCTTTCCTGCCAGCTTGCTTGAGAGGCTACCAAGATTTTTACAGCTCTCTCCCAGGCACGGTTTGTTCTCTAACACCCTCCTACAGCCTGCCTGTCCCTGCTTAACTCTCCTGGCTCCCTCCCGTGCCGGGTGCTGACTTTCCGTCTCCCAAAAGAAACTTGGGACCTGGCCTGACATTGGCTCCTGGCAGTGCTCAGCGGGTCTGTCCCTGGTTTTGGTCTTCAGATGGCTTCAGGCTCTTCCAGGCGGCCCTGGACCCTGCAGCCTGCTCTCCCCCGGGGCACGCAGGGTGCAGGGCATGTCCCCGTGTCACGGCTCCGAGCACATCCCAGGGGTCAGGGAGCACATGGAGACAGCTGGTCCATCTGCTCTTGTGCCAGTCGCTGTACATATCCCGAGATCTCCCCTTTCCTCCCCTCTGCCTGCAGGACATGTTTCTCTTCCATCCTAGCGTGCAAGGCAGAATAACATGCCAGATGTTTTATGTTAAAAGCTCCCTTTTCCTCCTTTCCGCTTTCTTTAAAGAGTCTCAGACAGGGAGGTGAGGACCCTGTCTGCTCTGGTGAGGACCACCTAATCGGATGAGGTCCCTTTTGGCACAAGGCATATCCAGGCTGCCATCAACCCAGAATTTGAACATGAGATGGAGTACAGCCCTCCTCAAGGAGCCTGTACATGTCTGATGAGCAGGAGAGCTACGGAGCTGCAGAAAGAGAGCCTGCGGCACCCTGCAAGCCAGCGTGGCCGCCCCAAGAAGCCCAGGCTCGTGGAGAATCACCAGTATTGTGAGACCGTGTGGCCCAAGGAGGTCACCAGGGACAGTAACCTGGCAGCCACCTGCACAGGGATCTGAACTGGGAAAAAATCTCCCAGTGGTACGTCTGCTGCTCCCCAAGGGAACGTGTGTGCTGGCCCACCTGCAGCCGGCCGAACGGCACGGCCACTTTGGCAAGGGTCCACCGCAGGCCACGTGGCCCCTGCATTCTCCAAGGCAGCACTGGAGGATGGTGAGATGGGAAAGACCTGCTCGCCCATGCAGCGGGAACCCTGGCTTGGAGGACAGGGATAGCACCGAGAAGAGCATGTCCAATGGCTGAAGAGAGGGAACGTCACTGAATTGCAGGCTGGTTGAGGTTGGTAGGGACGCCCGTAGCTCATCTTGACCAACCCTCTGCTCAGGCAGGGTCACCAAGAGCAAGTTGCCCATGGACCATGTCCATTGGTCTCTGTCCATGACTTGGAACGTGTCCAGGTCCCATCGCTAGGATGGACAGCAGAGAGGAGCTGCAGCCTGGGACGCTTCAGAAAGGCCAGGACAGTATCGTCTGGTGGAGCTAACCCTCCTGGTCCTGTGTGGAGCTCCCAGCAGTTTTCTTGCCTGCAAGCCCCACGACTTCCCTTTGCTGTAGAACCAGGACCACACTCAGTGTCTGGAAGAACGTCCCCAGCACTGTTCTGCTGGGGAGGACTCTGGATGGAGCTGGGGGAGCTCAGCCCTTGCCCTCCTCCAGAGACAGGGACAGTGACAGAATCAGGCTCCTGCTGGGAAGATGTGCAGAGAGATGAGGACCCAGCAGAGCCCCAGCATCCTCCTGGACCCATTGCCACCCCTTTCAACGTGGATTTCTGAATCTCCAGGGCCAGTGGTGCCCCAGCCCCAGCGCAGCTGAGGGGGCTTGGGGAGAGCAGTACACTACGTCCCTGCCTAGCCGGGCACCCGGCACACTGCTTGGCTCTGGGACAGCCCCGGCTTGCTCTGCCTGCCCAGCATCTGGCTGCAGAGAAGGCAAGGAAGCTAAGCTGTGAGCAGTGAGCCCCGTGTTATTTTTGCTCTGCTCAGACCCTTGCCCTGCGTTCCTGTTTCCTTGTGCTATGTTTAGACATCTTTGCAGAACACACTTGCTCCCACTCCAAACCCATCTTGTTTTCTGCCTGACTCTGAAGCCTGACAAGAGAGGGGCAGGCAAAAGCCAAGGCAAGATCCCGGGGGCTGTGTGCCTGGGCCGGGCGGATGGCACGAGCGATGCTGGCATTGGGCTTCCCTGGGCTTAGCAGGGTCGGCTTGATCCTCTCCAGGTGGATTGGATGAATCATCTCCATCTCACACATGGCATTGCCAGGGCTCAAGACATCTTATCGTGACCTGCTGGATGGAGCTCTGCAGGAGGACAGGGAGGCTGTGGCCACCCCATGTCCCTTACTCTTGATGCACCTGTGGAAGAGCGAGGTGGAGAGTTCAGGGGCTCTTCTCATGGGGGCTCTGCCAAGCTCACATCTGCCCTTTGAACTTCGCTAGAGCTTCACGGCCAGGCGTACAGCTCTCCTTGCTGGCTGAGGCCTGGGAAAGCAAGGTCACCTTTCAGGGAGATGGCTGTCCATGTTCCCCTTCCTCCCCTGGCTCTGGCAGCTGAGCACTCATCTCTGCGGTGCCTAAGTGGGGAGATTATTAGAGTGAACATCCTTGAATCTAATCCACAAGCAAATGCAAAGTTAAATTGAAACCAGAAGATGGCTTTAGCAGCACAGTTTATAGCCATTAACCCTTGGGTGACACAAACTGGACTCCCCCTGCAGTGCCAGGAGAAGGTGGCCCACCTGAAACTCCAAGCATGGCCTGGGGAGGAGGTCCCAGGGGACAGCTGTGGCCAGGGCTGGCATCTCTGCTGCATCTCCACTTGGCAAGCCCCATGCCTGAGCCCAGGCGTGCACAAGGACAAGGTCAGGTCGCTGGTGTGCATGTCTTGGGGCCAGGAGCATCCCAACAGGGAGATGCATCTCCCAGCCTGGGAGGACTCCCAGCCCCATTGCATGCCCTGGGACGGTCTTGCTGTGCACCCAGAAGGGCTCCTTGCTGCCCTGCACCCACTGGAGCCCCTTGGAGACCCACAGACCTCTTCAGAGGAACTGGGAGGAAAACATATGGCCCAGCTAAAAGTCCCAGCACACCTTGCTACAAACACTTTTGAGGGGTCCACAGAGGACACCCAGAGACCCTGCTTTTCTCTCCAACCTGCCTGTGTCAAGTGCTGGACCTCAGAGGAGACACGCAGCGGCGGTGCCGCCTTCAAGCCCGAGGGTGCAGGGTCCCAACAGGGATGGTGTAACAGGATGGACAAGGCAAATGGGGGTAACAGGATGGACAAGGCAAATGCAAAGCAGCCCTGGCCATGGAAAAGGGGAGAGGGTCAGGGTGAGGAGGGGAGGTGGAAAGGCAGTGCGGCTGGGCCATGGTGAGCTGGAGCAGAGCGGCTGGCTGTGCCTGAGGACAAAGCCGTAGGACACCACGTGTTTCCAGTGCCAAGGCAGAGCCACATCAGCCTGTGCTCATCTGCCTGCTGCTTTGGGTTGTGCCTGCCCATCCCTCCTTCCCTCTCCCCTTTGTTCACCTCCTCCTCCCCTATGGTTCCTTGCCCTCTTCTCTTCCACTTGCTCTATCTCTCACACGCTTCTCCGGCCACCCCTTCCCCAGCCACCGCCTGTCGTCACCCCAGTGCCCTGCCACCAAAGCCAAGTTGGGACCACACTGTGGGGTTTCCCCTCTCCTGTGCACCCCCCTGGTCTGTGCAAACCCCTCTTTGAATCCCAAAAACCTTCTTGGGGCTGGGATTTCTCTGAGACTCCCAGCTACCCATGCTTTCCCCGCCACGCTTTGCCAGCAGCCCGTGGCTGCACGAGAGGCTTGGCAGGAGGCAGGGTGACCGAAGGGACTCGGAGCCCATCCGAGTGCACGGGCCTTGGGCGGCGTCTTCCAGGGAGCGCAGGCAGCTGCCAGCGGGAGCAAAGGTGGACAAAGGGAAGGCTTAGGACATGGTTGGCAGGGCCACGGCTGCCCCTGCTCCAACAACCACAGAAATATGTAAATGAGAAACTCGGCCCCTTATTTATGAGACTTCACGATTCATTTTTCATTTGGGGAATGCGAACGAACGAAAATATGAAATATTTCTCCGATGACACAGTTTCCACCCAGAAAGCACATTCCTTGGAGGCGATGTGCATGTGCACGGGGGCCACATGGGACCAAGCCTGAACCCTGGTGCAAGCTCAGCTTCACAAAGGGGTGGAAGCTGTGGGGCCAAGTCCCCCTGGTGGGAGAGCAGTGAGGGTCTTGCTAAACTTAAAGGCCCCACTGGAAGGGACAGAGCTGAGAGCAGGGGACAGGGCCTGGTCCAAGGGGAGAGGGGGCAGATTGCACCTCTGGGTCCTCCTCCTTTAACTGGAGCAAGGATTCTGCCTCCTACTGCACACGGAAAAGAGATTTCCTCCTCCCAACATCTACAAAATGCTCACTTCTTTTTCAGGCAGTGCCTGAAATTCCTGAGGATGTGCAAGTATCCCTGTTTATTGCCTTAACAGTTAAAATTCATCACCAGCTGGCTCCTCCAGGATGGCTCCTCCAGGTCAGTGTTTCCATGCCCTCCATGAGCCTCATGGGGAAAATCCACACTACTAAAACCTATAGTATCTATGGATTTAGTATCCACACTATAAAGACCACAATCTCATGGGCCAGACCTTGCTGCCTCCCAGCAGCATCAGTATCTCATAAACCAAGCACACTCCACCTTATGGTTCCTCCACATTCCCACCACTCCCCTGGAAGGGCTGTTCCAGTCCTCACCTTCGCCTGGAGGCAGCAGAGAGGTGTCCTCCCCCAGCTCCAACCCTCCCATGCCCCTTCCAGCAGCACCCTCTGCCGCAGAGCCCACCCGCCTGCTGCCACGCAGTCTCATCTCCCCAGCCCCTGCAATAAGCCACGCTCCCCCCATCCCCGGTGTCTCGGACGGGAGCAATCTCTTTCCTGATGGCCCCATCTGTGCCTGCTGGAGCGCAGAGCTGTGGTCCTAAGTCGGACCTCAGACCTTCCCGAAGAGCTCACCTAACCCCCTGGCACAATTCCAAGCTGTTCCCTCTGTCCTGACTCTTCCTGCATCTGCTGCCGTCTCACGCTCGTGTGTAATTAGCAACATCCCGTTATGCTCCCCTGCCCCAGCCTTCCCCCTCATTGCCTTTTGCAGCTGAGAAAATCACTTATATTCTAAATCCTTCCCGCCAGTCCCAGACTTTGTCCTTTGCACCAGGCAGTGTCACCCCTCCTCATGGGGACAGGGACAGGGACGGGAGGCTCCCAGGGGTCCAGGGAGACCTGTCTCCGGGCTGCGGGTGGCTGATGAGCCCCAAGCCATGCTGGCCCTCCCCAGCCCACACTGACCCATTTCCATGGGAGCTGCATTAAGCTGGAGCCAATTCTTGTGGGACTGGGGTAGGTAGGTTCCCCTGGGCTGAGACCACCTCTGGGTTTGGTTTCCTGGGGACATCACCATGAGCCATCCCACCTTATGATGGGTGCACCACTGACCTCACAAGAAATGCAATGCATTTTGGATGGGGGCCATCCTGAGATTACCCTTAATCTCCACTCTTCTCCCCACATACCGACCCCTTCTCTTTATTGACTTAGCTAGAGAGTCTTTCACTATTTGTTTGAACTGCCTTTGCAAGGTCCAGCTCTGCTTGGCTTCTGGCAATTCTCATTTATGCTGGGCACTTTCAGGTCCTTAGGCCCACTCTTCTGTGAAGATCTGCCTGGTCTCTTTAAGCGGTTCATTCTCACTGCGGTTTTTAGTGGGCAAGCCACTATTGCAAGGGGTACCAAATAGTTTTGAACCTTTGCCTTGAAAACCCTGTCGTCCTCTGGCATGTTCAACCTCTGAGCTCTTTGGTTCAGTTGACTTCAGTGGCTGGGTCCCCAAACTACTCCCAATACGGGAAAGAGAAATACTCTGCCTGAAGGGCTAATCTGGCAGAGGTTATTCTTCGGTTTGCTTTAGATGAAACCTATGCGGTCAATGTGCACGTTCTGCAACCGGCTTTTCTATTGTGTCCCCCCAATGGCAAAGACCAAATCTAAAATAGCAAATTCTGGAACCATCTATCAGCTGCCATGTCCCAGAATAGTCAGTAGCATTTGCTCTCCAATCTATATCTGGAAATGAAAGGCTCCCACTGTGCCAGCAAGATTTATGAGCAGTCATGATTAAGGGACATATCCAGACTGCTTGCTCTGGTGCCTAAAAAGGACTTGAGCACAACCAACGTGAACAGCCCCCCAGGACACGCAGGGCTCCTGCTCCATGGGCCCGTGCTAGGATAAGCACGGCTCAGCCAGTGAATCCCTCCACAGGGCCTCTCTGCCCCATTTCCCCAGGGGATGGAAACAAGGACCCCATCCCACCCATCATGTTTCCACCACGGTGGCTGCGGCGACTCCAGCATAGGAAACCTCTGAGCTGACCCAGAAATACTTGAGCACCACCACGATCAGGTGATGCTTCAGTCCACAGCTTCCTTTTTATGAGCTGCAGATCCCAGTCTGGAGGCAGCCATGGTGTTCTGGAGGTGCCGGTTTCTCTACACAGCCCTGGAGATATTTCTCCTTCTCCCAAAGCAGACCCTGCAGCCAACATCAGTCAAACCTCAACCACATCAACCATCAAAGTCCTTCCATCTGAGCCAGTTTCTGTCATATCCAGATAGATGTGTTATGTTTCTGCATGGCACTCCCTATCATGGGGCTCATCCCATGTCCCTCACTCATCCCCCGTGTCCCCCCTTCACCACAGCCATGTCCTGTGATGAGCTACCCAGGCTCCTGCCATAGCACACACATCTCTCCATGGGTTTGGCCTCAGTCAAATTGCTTGATGAGCCCAGTATTGTCCTCCCCTTAACCCAAGCACCTTCCCAACCTCTCATTCCCTTCATCTGGGCTCTGGGTTGACCATGCTCGCTGTCAGCAGAAACCTGGGGGCATCAGGGGGTGACACCAGTGGGGCAGTCACAGTAATTTGTACCTTCACTCATTTGTGCCCTGCCCAAATTAGTCCTTGGTGGGACTTAGTGTTGTATTTGAGTTGGAATGCCTATAAAAACGTGGCGTGCTGGAGTGAGTCCAGTGCTCACCAAGATAATAAGGGGCTGGAGCACACAATGCCTGAGAGGAGGCTGAAGGAAGTACATTTCTTCAGCTCAGGGGCTATCTAATTGCTGTCTTCAGCTGCCTAATGAGCTATGAAGATAGAGCCAGACCCTTCTTAGAGGTGTGCAGCAAAGGATCCAGGGGCAACCAGCACAATTTGCGGCAAGGGAAAATCCAGCATGACGTGAAGAGAAAGATTTTCACAGCAAGGGTGAAAATCCTCCTTGGAGATGTTCACAACTGGCCTGGACAGTGGCCCAAAGCCACCTGATCTCTCCTTGGAGCTAGCCCTGCTCCGAGGAGGAGGCTGGATGGGAGGCACCAGAGATCCCTCCCAGCCTACAGCTCCGTGCCATACTATGATGTCCTGCGTACTTTGGTGAGCCACGCACAGTCTCGGCTTTCACTCCAATTAATGGAGCTTTTTTCCCCAAACATAAACAGTCTGCTCTTTTCAGGAAAATCTGCCGGCCTCCCTTCAGAGCCAGGGAGCCACATTGCTGGTTATAGCCCGGCTATTGATTTACTGGTGTGACTACAGCCAAGTTGGACAGTGTCTCCATGCCGAGATCCAGCATCCTCAAAATGCAGGAGAAACCCAGTCTATCAGCTGGTCCATCTCATCGTAATCCAGCACAGGGCCTTCGCCATGACCAGTGTAATAAGCTTGCAGATGAAAGCCACTGGGGGAGTGCATCCATCATCGTTAGATGCTATTAGTTGATTAGAGCTAATTCACAACACGTCGGTTTTCTAGAGATTGTGTCTTTTGCTCTGTCTTGTTTCCTGTTTGCAGGCGGATTGCAGCAGTCTTTAATTAATTGTGGCTTGAAATTATTCAGGCACTTCTCAGGGAATAAATCTTCCCCAACAGAACAGGGCGTATCGCAGTGAAGGCACAGCCTGGAGCGGGAGAGAGCAGTGTCTCCCCGGGCAGAGGTGTGTCTTTGTCCGAAAGCACTTGCCCTGCACTCGGTCAGTGCCAAGGCCCAGGGCTGACCTCCGTCCTCGGTGCCTTTTGGAGCTGAGCACTCCTGTTCCTTCGCCGTTCCAAGGGCTGATCTCTCTCCTGCGCGTGAACGGCCAGTACAAAGCGTCTGCAGCTGAATCCCGACCTGCCCATGGAATCCAAGTGAATTTTCTTTGGGAATTACTTTCACTACTTGCTCTGCTGTTGCTGTCAGAAGGCCATGTGAAGTGATTGCCATAATGACGGTTGAAATCCAGTTTCCCTTCTAACCCTTTTTTATGTTATTTTGAGCTCAAATCAACTCTTTTTTGGTTGAAAGTTTCCACTCTTGGGCTCAAGCCAAAAGCGGATTTTTCAAGAAATTGGAACCGACTGGGTTCAGTCATTTCTGAGTCGCACACATGGAAAAATACACATTTCCCCCTCGCGCTCCATGGAGACACTTTGGACATGTACGACTCAAAACCAGCTGGAGCAAGAGACTTCAGACTTGGCTTGTTTGAGAGTCCACACTGAGGTGTAAAAACCAAGCCAGGGTTGGAGAAGCTCGCCTTGGCATTTTCACACTTCCATCCCCAAAAGAGCCATCGATTGGTGTGCAAGGGGTGAGAAGACGCGCTGTTCTCTCCCCCGTTGCTTTACATTGCTTTCTCCAATAGGATAATCCCCGGGGATTAGCATTTAAAGTAATGAATGTTTAAAGTTAGCAAGAGAAGAATTCCAGCAATGTTCAATTCTTCCTAAGCCCCTTAAATGGAGCCGAGCTGAGGGGGCCTCGAACAGGGAGACATCAGTCAGCTTCAGAAGTCAAATGGAGTAAACACAGGAGAGAGTCCCTTCCTTGGTCTGGGACAAATGTAGGGGGACTCTGTCACCCGAAACAGCCGAGGGGCTTGGCCAGCGTTGGCCTAACCAGCCCCATTGCAGATCACAGTGGCAGGGAGCAGTTTGCTCCATGGCATTTGCTCCAGAGCAGCCCCCAGGATTTTGCGTGACTTGCCTGGGACTGAAGCGTGGCAGAAGCAGAAGCCAACGTCTCAGACACCAAGCTTTTAACCAAAACCCCCTTCTTCCTTCCCCTAATGAATTGTGTCAAGACCGCATGAATGTTGCTGCTGGAAATTTCTGCCTTCCCCTCCTCGTCTCCCCGAGGCAGTCGCTGGGTGTGGGGTGAGCAGTCGCCATGAGACACCAAAGGTAGCGGCTGGGACAAGTGACCACACTTGTCCCCATGGGTGGCACATGGCTGCCACCAGACCTCATAGAATCCTAGAATCCTAGCTTGGAAGGGACCTCAGGGATCACCTAGTCCCACCTTCCTAGGTAAGAGCACGGTCTAGACCTGCCCTTTTGTGCCCAAGCTGTCAGTAGTGGGGGGGTGTGTCCATCTCCATCCCCACCCCACAGTCATGGGGCACCTCCACGGGTGGGAATGTGCCAGGGGGCTTTCTCTAAGGAGTTGGCCAAGGACACAGGAGACTGTAGGCTGGAGGACTTCCCAAGAGGCCATCCTCTGGAGGCCGGTGCTCAGGGTGCCCAGGGTGCTCAGGTGCTACCTGGGGAGTGGTAGGAGGGCTGTGGCCAGCCTGGAGACCCATTGCCTGCTCCCGTCTCCCCCAGCTCTGTGGTCTGGGTGGCATGGAGCAGGGAGGTGCCGCCACACGAGAAGTGTGGCAATGGCAAGGGAGGGGGGCATTTCACACCCTTCCCTGCCACAGAAGGGTGGGAGTGGGAAGGAGAGGCCAGGAGGTGCCAGGGGCTGGGAGAGGAAACCGGCTGCATGAGTCACTGCAGCAGCCGGCAGCTGATGGGCTGAACACCCGCAGGAAAGGCCGTTTCCCCTGGATAAGGTGCAGAGGACACGCTGGCACCAGCCCACGGTCACAGCTTCTCCCGAGCCCTGCTGGGTGCAGGGCACGCATACAGGCAGCAGAGCCAGATGTAGAAGGTGGCAGATTTTTGCCCAGCACCATTGGTCCTGATTGCGCTGCACCGGAAGCTGTGGGTTCCCCTGTGCCATGGGAACCCTCTTACAAGAGATGTCTTGCACTGGACTGGGTTTGGTGCCCAGTTTGAGACCGCTCTGCTGCCCATGGTGGAAGGAATGTGATAGAATCATAGAACGTTTTGGGTTGGAAGGGACCTTTAGAGGTCATCTAGTCCAACCCCCAATATATATCACAGCTGGTCAGCCTTCTGCCAGGGCTGGGCATGCATGGGGTGTATATGTGTGCTGGACTGAAGGGCTTTGAGCAGTCACCCCACCACCACTGACAAGAAAATGAGCACCTCCTTCTCCCTGCAAAACTCACGCAGAAGCCCACTACCACTGGCACCCTGAGCACCTGCCCAGGCCATGGCTTTGCTCATCTCCTGCAACTTCATCTGCCTCATTGTGCACAGATGGCCCCACAGCAGCCCTCACACCCCCCAGCAGATCCAGCATCCAGGGGACACTTCCAGCCCTGGTCTTTGCCCCCGTGGAGGTTGCACACCAGGAGTCTGGGCAAGCTGGGGGTCTTCCTGCGTGCGCTCCTGGGACTTGGCTTAGGCAGGCAGAAAGGCTGTGGTGATGACCCAGCAGAGCTGGAGAAAGGACAGTGTCTTCTGGCTTCCAGAAAACATCTCCTGTGCAATGGTGGAGCTGGTGCCTCAGGGCAAGCTGTGGAAATCCTGCCAAGCGGGTCACCCCAGGCTTGTCCCCCAAGAAGCCCTGCAGAGCAGCACACGGGCAATCTTGGTGTGGAAGGAGAGCAGGACACACTGCCCAACAGGGCTCTTTGTCCCCTCTGTCCTGGACAGGCAACTCCTCCAAGGTCTGGGGGCACAGGGCCTGACCCAGTCCCTGCTGGTGGTGACGAGGACCCCCAGTGAGCAGATGTGGGAGGCACAGAAATGTCCAAGACCCCATAGCACACGGGGGGCTTTGCCTTCCCAACAGCTTCCATCAGCTGGAGAGTGGCCTCAGGCCACCGCGTGGCTCATGCCCGGGACTGGGACTGGGATCCAGGCTTTGACATCAGCAAAGGGGTAAATGCAAGCAGGGGAGCCGGGAGTGGTGCATGGTGCCAGCGCAGGGACCCTCGCCACGTGGGATCAGCCACCACTGCTCCGGCCATGGCACCTCTCCGCTTCCCCAGCCCACCTCCTCCCACCCCACCATCCCCTCCTCCTGCCAGCTCCTGCCAGCTCCAGGGGAAGGGGTGACAATCCCAGGGGAAGGCAAACGTGAGCAGAGCAGAGCAGGCCGAGGGCGGGCAGGCAGCCTGGCCCAGGCTGGGAGTGGGGCAGAGCCCAGTGCCCACACCAATGCCCAGGGATGCCCCTGGAACCCAAGAGCGAAGGGACGGGGCTCCTGCCATCCCGCCCTGCCCCAGCCCCGGGGCCGGGCGCTTCCACACCAGCAGAGCTGAGTCGGCGCTTTGCTCAGATAGCTTTTCCTGGTGTTTAACCTGACTTTTCCCCGCTCCAGCCTAAGCCCATTTGATATCCTGTCTGCCACGAGCAGGGAGAACAGACTGTTCCGTTCCCCTCCATAGCTGTTTTATGTGTTTGAAAGGACCAGCACGTCTGCCCTTGCCAAGGTGCTGCAAGCCCCATCCCGATCCCCAGAGCCACTCACCTCACAGCTGGATGCTCTCTCCCCTCTCTTCCTCGCCATGCATGGGCAGTGGGCAGCGGGCAGAGGCAGTGGGCAGCACAGGCAGTGTGGGCAGTGAGGGCAGCATGGGCAGTGCGGGTAGCGCAGGCAGTGCAGGCAGCACAGGCAGCACGGGCAGCGCAGGCAACGTGGACAGTGTGGGCAGTGAGGGCAGTGTGGGCAGTGTGGGCAGCATAGGCAGTGCGGGCAGCGCGGGTAGCATGAGCAGTGTGGGCAGTGGGCAGCAGGCAGTGGGCAGTGTGGGCAGCATGGGCAGTGTGGACAGCATGGGCAGCATGGGCAGCGTGGGCAGCATGGGCAGCGTGGGCAGCGTGGGCAGCGTGGGCAGTGTGGGTAGCACCCTGGCATCTATCCTGCCACACATCCTCACCGACAGGCACGTGGGCCCGTGCGGCAGGGCCCGTGTGGCCGGGCACACGCACACCAGGAAGGGCACGGAGGGCATTTGCTGGAGAAGCCCCAAAGCGCATCGTTTAGCACAATGAAATAGTTTCAGTTCCCTACAGCTGCCAAGTCCAGGCTGGGAGCGTGCGTGCCACAAGACATTGAAATCTCTGGCCCCCGCACACACGGCAGGGCTCAGGGCGGTATCCGGTGATGCCATGCAGAGGCATCACAGTGGGATGTGGGGAAGGATGCTGGGGAGTGATGCTAAACCCAACAGCCACTCAGAAATGGCCCCTAAATAAAAAGGGTAGCCTTGAAAACGGGTGTCAAAAGCTGGCTTCACTGCCTGACCGCTGGGCAAGCGATGGAGCTGGGCATGGTGGCAGGGACGTCCCCGTGCTACCAGCTGCATCCTCGCTTGCTGGCCTCCCTGCTGTGGTGCCAGGGGAGAGGGCTGGGGCGGAGGCGACGTGGGGCCAGGCTGGGGCCAGATGGGGGGAACTGTGCAGGCACCGTCCTTACGGCTTTTGGTCTTTTTCCATCAAAGTGTTTTGGGGCAGGGGGTGTTTTATATCTAGATTTTTTTGGAAGGATTTTGGTTTGATTTCCTCCTCCGCCAAGCCCTAAGCGATCGCTCTTTCCCCCCTTGGCAGGAGCTGCCTGTCTCGTGGTGTTGACCTTGGCTGGGCTTTCTCTGTGGCTGGAGCAGGCTCACACCATAAATTCCCTGTCTTCTAGGAATCTAGCATGGGAAAGAAAAGAAACACAAAAGAGAATCGTGGATTAAAATATTTTGCATCTTAGCACACAACAAAGGGGGGTTGGCACTCAGCAGTCAGGCGACATCCCCGAGCAGAGAGGTGTAGCATGCACAGCCCAAGCACTGACAGGTTTGGGTGCTGTGAGCGCCGGCACCATGTGGCACCCATGCCCGACCACGGGGCAACTGGGGACAGAAGCCACCCTGTCCCCAAGGGAGAGCCATGGCATGGGGCGGCACGGCCCTCAGGCACACACAAAGGCAAGTGTCGGGCGCCGCTGCCCTGCACGTCCCAGCTGCGCAGCCTGACGACATTTGGGGCAGCAGGACCAGCCGGCCGCTGTGTGCGGGGTGGGAAGCTGGCTCCGGAGCAAGGCTGAAGCTTCTGAAGGAGAGGGGAGTGCTGCTGGGGCAGGGCTGTGCCCTTGTCACCACCTGAGGTAGTCCATCGCACCCTTGGCCCCAGCGCTGTGAGCTTCCCCTGGCGGTGCCCTGCCAGTGTTCACTGCAGCTGCATGGCTTTGAGGGCAGTTTAAGCCACCTTGCCCAGCCCCGGTGCAGAAATCCTGGCAGCAAAGCACCGAGGCAAAGCAGCAGACACCAAGAGGGCCAAGCCCCATTTGCTTTCATAAGCAGGCGAGATGCGGCACAGCCCCTAATTGAATCCAGCAGAGCTGCCTCGGACAGACAAAACACAGCAGTGACTCAGAGTGCAGGGCTGAGCAGACACAACTGTCCCTGTGCCCGGGGAGATGAACCAGCACCCTGGGGTAGGGGGTCACCCAGCCCCACATGGCGATACCACCCCATAGGGCCCCAGACTGCGGAGGAAGGGGATGCCCGTGTGCGAGAAGGCTTGGGACAAGCCCTGAGCCTGGGACATCCAGGGTCCACTTGGGTGTGCAGGAGCTGGGAGGAGCCGGGGGTGCTGAGGCCACTCGGGCGATGGGTGCTGTGGAGCAGGACACCCATCAGTGCTGCAGTGCCCTGTGGTGCACGGTGCTGCACAAAGCCAGAGCAGGCTTGGAGCAGGGCTGAGAAGCCGAGGATGCCCAAGCAGCCTGGAGCAGGGTGTCAGGGTGCCTGCATGCCCCCCAGGGGTGGCTGTGCACCCTGCATGGAGGGTCAGGATGCCTGCACCCTGCCAGGGCTTGCGGAGCTTACCCACAGGCTGGTGCAAGGGGCAGGAGCAGCTGGTGACTCAAAAACCCGGCTTCCATCCTTTCCCACCCTGCTCTCTACTGCCCAGGCTGGATATTAGCTGAAGTCCAGCATGCAGGCATGGGACGGGGACAGGGACGTTGGAAGGTCCCCCAGGGAGGGAAGGACATGGTCACAGGTTGCTGGCAGCTTGAGCACTGGTGGGAGATAAAAATCTTTCTTTATTTCTGCACAGGAGATAAAAACCTTTCTGTGCATCACTGTGCCTGGGAACGCTGAGGAGCAGTGAGTGCAAGACAGGCAGGGCCCATCCTGGAGAGGGGTCCCTGGGGGGTAGTGAAAGCAATGATGTTATGGGGACGGGAGTGTGCCATGCTCGGGTAACAGGTTTACATCTTACGTGTTCTGGGAAGGCCAAAGCACCATGCGTTTGACAACTTAAAAGGGCCCCATTTCCCAGACCTGTAACCTGCTTTAAGCCTGACCAGCTGGAAGGAGGCCCTGAGCCCCCTGAGCATGAGCAATGCTTCAAATCTCTTTTAAAATGCTTTACTACAGCCATTGCAACTGCCCAGCCGTGTGCATTGGCGGAGCTCGTTCCTGCTTCCCCTGGGCTTTGAGGGATGGGGAAGGGCCAAGCAGTTAGAATAAAATAAAGAGTCCAAATCAGCTGGGAGGGAAGAGGAAATAGGTAAGAAATGTGGAAGGAGAAGGTCACACAGAGGGAGCCGTGAGCGGCACAGCTGGGTGGGAATCTCCCCAGTGTCATGTCGTGAGAGGGTGTGACCAGGATGGGCAGCGTCACACGTCACGCGTCAGCTGCCGTGGGGGCAAGGGCCGGCTTCCCGCTCCCCCTGCACATCTGGAGGGATTGAGCAGCAGGGAGTAAGTGGGATGTCTTCCCACGGTGCCCAGGGAGCTCTTCAAAATGGGGAAGGGTGATTATGGAGACACCAAAAAGCTGGAATGGGGGTAATGATGGCCCAGGGAAAGCAAGTGGTAGCTCCGTGAGCCTGGCCCAAGGCAGGCAGGGTGAGGACGGGGTGCAGGGTCTCTCTGCCAGCGTGCAGGGCTCTCACCTCACCTCTGCATCCCTAATGATGGCTGAGGAAGACATCAGTGCTGGTCCGGACCCCCTTGGGGACAAATCAGTACCTGGAACTGTGGCGTCCCTGCCAAAAACCAGGAATGCATCACAACAGCCTCAGCCCTGAACTGCACCGTAGACAGGGAAAGGCCACAAGGCAGTCCAGGGAGGGGGTTGTGGGTCTTGCAGGGGGCTGCCCTCACTGAGGTTGTTATCCATGTCCCACCAGGACATAGCCATGATGGGAGGAGAGGAACGTAGGGGATGGGGGAACATCCATCCTGGGAAAAGGGCTTGGAGCGGGATACAGGGTGGAGGTGATCGGGAAGCACCGTGCCCCCCCCCAGCATGTAGGCAATGCCATGGCAAGGGGGTAATGGGTGGCCACAGAAGCCCCCTAAGTCAGCACATCAAGGGAAGGTGAGGGGAGGTTTGATCCCAGACCACGTGGGGAATGGGATAGCAGAGGCTCCAGGAAGAGCAAAGCAGTGATGAGAGGAGGGAACTGGAGGACAAAATGGGACCAAGGAGGGTGGGAGCGATGTGCAAGGTGCTCATGAGCATCCCCTTGGCATGGCTGGTGCAGAGGCCAGCCCCGGGAGCATCAGCTGCCTCAGCTGCCAGCTCTGCCTGCAGCGTCAGCTTCCCGGGCAGCGCAGTCGGCACTTGCACACCTACTCTTTCACTCCCTGCTTTCCAAAGGATGATTTCCCTGGGGCAGCCTCTGCGGCTGCAGCGCAGGGCTGGGCGGCGCAGGAGGGAGGAGACCGGTCCCATAGGAGGGTGGCCAGGCCACCGCACCCAGCCCGGCTATGGCAGGGTGCTCAAGTCCTCATGCACCAGGCTGTGGCCGCGGGTCAAACGCCGGCCCGGGAAGCACTCCTGAGGGACCCATTCCCATCCCCTGCTACCACAGGCAACCGCTCGGGTAATCCTCCTCATAAATTTTTCAAGCTCCATCTTGAAACCAGTCAAGCTATCTGCAGCGCTGGCCAGGCGCCAGGGTTTCTAGTTCACCAGAAATGTCGTGTTTGTTTGTTTTTTTAACTTGGGCCAGGGCCAAACTGGACCTGCACCAGCATTTTTTTTTTTTTTCACGTTTCCGGTGAACCACAAGCTCCCCAGCCCCGCAGCTGCTCAGCAAATTGGGGTCCCCGCCAGCTTCATGGCTCACACCGGCCACAAGCATGGTGGGATCTCAGCCATGATCTCTGAGCATCATCACGGTGACACTTCCAGCCAAGGGGCTTCCCTTCCATCGCCCCCCCAAATGCGCCAAGGGCCATGAAGGTGCAACATGACTTTTGACAAGGCTGTTGGATGGAAGGTTTGCACTGAGCTGCAGGCTTTGCCCCCACCCGACGCCAGGAGAGGTGTCTGAGGGTCACTTTTGCAAGGAGGGGATCTTTCCTCTTGCTCTCCACATAACCAAGTTCACGGCCAGCTGATAACCATCTGCTTCTCTGCCAGTACTGTCCTCCAGCCTAAATACCTCTTCTCCCTCCCGCTGTTTACTCCCAGATGTATTTATAGACCAACTCTCTCCCGGCCTTCATTTTCCTAGACTAAACAAGCCAAGTGCTTTCAGGCTTCTCTCAAAGCCAGCTCTCCTTCCACCCGCCTGTCCCACCTCCTCCCGAGCTGAGCCCTTCATCACACCTGGGGGTGAGCAGGGCTGGGGACCAGGGCCGGGGCTCCGCTAGGCGGTGCCTGCCCCATGGTGTGGGTACAGGCCGGTCCCCACTGCGAGCACCCGGCCAACAATGTTTGTCCTTTCCAAGGCCATGCTGGCAGCTCCTGTGTTCCCACACTGCTCTTCCGTTTCTGTTTCGACTTCCATGGACACCTTTGGGGGTGCTGTGCCTCACCTTGTCCCAACATTTCTCCTTTCCAGAAGGCTGTTTTGCTCCTTTGCTGTGTCCGCAATGCTTTCCCATTTTGCACTCCAGCAAATGTCATCTGCAAGGCCGTAGTCTCAGGACAAGCTCCAGCATCTGCCTTCTAGCCTTAGCTCATCTTTCAGCGCACCCTCTTGCTGCCCTCCCTTGTTCAGTTCCTCCCCATCCAACAGCCCAACCTCTGCCCCCACTTCCCCACCTTTCTGCTCTCTTTCGACACAGACTTTTCTCATGGACATTGCCAAATGAAGGGCAGATGGACAAATCCTGGAAGCAGCCCCAGGCAAGAGTACTGTGTCCAGTTCTGTGCTCCCCGGCTCAAGAAAGATGAGGAACTCCTGGAGAGAGTCCAGAGCAGGGCAACAGAGATGATGAGGGGACTGGAGCATCTCCCCTGTGAGGAAAGGCTGAGGGAGCTGGGCTTGTTCAGCCTGGAGAAGAGAAGGCTGAGAGGGGATCTCATCAACATGTACAAATATCTTAAGGGTGGATGTCACAAGGATGGAGCCAGACTCTTCCCAGTGGTGGCCAGTAACAAGGGGCAATGGGCACAAACTGAAGCACAAGAGGACATGAGGAAGAACTTCTTGACTTTGAGGGTGACCGAGTCCTGGAACAGGCTGCCCAGGGGGGCTGTGGAGTCTCCTTCTCTGGAGATATTCAACACCCACCTGGACGATGTCCTGTGCACCCTGCTCTGGGTGACCCTGCTTGAGCAGGGGGGTTAGTCTGGGTGATCTCCGGAGGTCCCATCCAACCCCTGCCAGTCTGGGATTCTGTGATTCTGAGGACGTCGCTGCAGGGGAATGTGGGCAGGCTCCCGGCTCGGGCTGCACTGGAGGCTCAGGGGGAGAGGAGGAACTTCTGCCTCTTGCCATGGATTCAGGCTGATGGAGGAGGAGGTCTAGCTCCTAGTTGCTAATGCAGACACCGGGCTCCCAACAGCGGGAAGCTGATTCCCAGTATCCAGCGGTGAGTGTTGGCTGGAAGGAGACTGATGCCTCTGGTCCAGCCTCCCCTCGCAGCTGTCCCCGTCCTGGAGCATAGGAGCCACTGAGGGAGGAGCAGGGACCAGGGCTGCTTTAGTGTGGTGAAGAGGAGACCAAGGGCAGTGGTAAAATACCCCTCAGGGCTGAGGCAGTGCATTTATCAGCTGGTTTAGCCCCAGATCCTCTAGGAAAGCTGCTACTGATGTAATGAGAGACTGGGAAGCTGGGTTTAGGGCTGCTGGAGGCTCATGGCATAGCACACTGCTGCATCGCTCTCCTGCCGAGGAAGCCACGCAGCAGAGGTCCTTTCATCCCTGTGTAGAGGGACAGACAGCCCCAAAGCACCGCAGGAGCACCCTCCTGCTGCAGATGCTCAGGAGCGTGCATGCATCCCCGCCGCCATGAAATGCCCGTGGCTCTCCAAAAGCCAGAGCTGATGATTTCTGAAGCTGAAACATTTCTGCCCAGCACAGGGAGGTGGTGGCGTGGACTTCACACCAGCAGCAAAAGCGTGGTGGCTCTCTGGCCTGCGACGCTGCAGCAGCGCGTTTCGAGGGAGCTCACTGTGAGCAAGAGGGATGCTGTCCCAACAAGCAACAATGTTTTCTGGGTCTCAGGAAGAGCCAGTTTCCTAAATCTGAGAGCAATTACAAACAAGATTCTCTTGGAGGAAAAATTTAAACAGAACAAAATGGGAATGATGGCTGGGAATCATTCAGAAATACTTTCCGAAGAGCCTGAGTGTTGGCCGGAGGCAGTGGTGCAGAGCTTGAATGATTGCAAGACCCATCAGACCTCCCCAGACTGGCAGCACATCCCTCTCCTCCCCAGCCAGAGACCTCAGCAGCTCTCCTCTGACAGTGCCCATCTGGATCGCTGTCTGCTTTCTAGGAAAAGTGGCTCTGAGGAGCAACAGCCATCAGGCCTTTGCCCCCAGGACTCACTAATATTGCCAGCTTGACCCCCCCACCCCTGCTCCCTGCACGGGGACCAGCTCCCTGGCACGGAGAGAGCTTCCCCAGCCGGGTTTTGCTCAGCCCTTCCTCCACGCCCTCGGGCTTGGGCAAAGCCCTGCTCCTCATTAGGAGAAACAGCCGCAGCAGGGGATATGTTTTCTCTTGTGTTTTGCCATCCTTTTTCTCAGCCCCGGGGTCCGTCTGCACTCCAGGTCGCAAAGCCCCTGCCTCCTGGGGAGCCCCAAGTGACCTGTGGCCCAGCGGCCAGGACTGTCCCACCTGGTCGCCCGTCCCCCTGCCCGGGTGCAGGAGCAGGTCTGGGTGTGCCCTGGCCAGCCATCGGCAATGGTCCCTTCCTGGCACTGCTCCCAGGAGGCCTCAAGGGAAAACCTCCCTTTCTGAGACTGATGGGATTTGGGCAGGGGTGCTGAGGGGTCCCAGCTCAGCTTTGTGCAACCAGATGGGGTAAAGCAGAGAGGTCAAAGGCCTCAGAGCACCCTCTTTCTACCTTTCCTTGGGATATCAGTGCTGGCACCTGTGGCTGGAAACCTCTTTCCACAGGAGCTTGACCATCCGTTGTGCAGCTGCAGCATTTGCTGCCCATATGTGCTCCCCCGAGGCTTGTCCTCCCTCTGCAAATGTGGATCCAACACTTGCAGGGGAGAGGCACCAGAACAAATGGAAACAGGAAGAAAAGCTGCAAAGAGCTGTCCCACGCTCAGCTGCTCTGTAGGGACATGATTTATTTCGAGCACCTAAATGCAGGTTGACATTCTGATGACACGAGGTTAATCCTAGCTGGAGGCTTCTTGCACGGGCGTCAAGCGTTGCTGGTGTCCCAGCAGACTGATGCAGTTGTGCCAATATCCAGCCCAACAGAGCACAGGGAAGCCCGAATGTTTGATTGAAGCCCCTCTCTTTGCCTCCCTCAGCATGCCGCGCTTCGAATCCTCCTTCTTGGTTGGAAAGCAAAACTCTTGCTTCTCCACAGCCGATGCCAGGAGCTGTGTAGCTGATTCCCTCTGCTCTTGGCGAGACCCAGAGTCTGAGCTGTCTGAAGTGACAGGCTGTGTGCTGAAGCAAGTCAGAAAACAACTTTGCAAACCACTATGGCGGTTTTCTTGATCTCCTCAAACACCTCCTTATTTGCAGCTTGGAAGTTTCCAGCCAGCAGCATACACCCATTGCTCTTTTCTTCCCCTCCACTGCTCGTGGCCATAAAAATCAAGAGTGTCTAGGATCTGTGTTCATTGCACTTTTCCGTTTCCACCCATGCTCTTCCAAACCTCTTCACCTCTGGAAGAGCTACAGAAGCAGCAAAAGGAAAACTGAAACCCAGGAACGAACCACAGCCTGGCTGTGCCAAGCTTGAGGACTTGAAGTGTCATTGGGACAGAGGAAAAAGCCCCTTCAGAGTTGTTTAGAGAAAAGCGGATCCTCTTTCCCGCAAGAATCAGCTGTGTAACTCTGCCTTGCAGCCAGATCAAGCCCTTGGCCCCACAGCTCGAGGATGCTGACCCCTCTGTGCCTTTGCTTCGGGCAGCAGGAGGCACGGTATCCCCCACAGGGGTACAACCACTGGTTTTCAGGGGATGAAAGGGTGGGTGCTCCATCACTGCTCCATCCCTGCTCCATCCCAGGGTGGAGATTCCCAGCTATGTGTCCATCAGGAGCAGTATGGGCAGGAGGAGGAGTTGTTCGGGGATGGATGAGATCCACCCCAGGCTGGCACTGGGGCGTCGTGGGGGCGAAGGTGGAGGGAGAGGCGGGGAGAGCCTCTGCGTGCCCAAAACTGGAGATTGAAATGGTGAAGCGGACAGAGAGCACTGCTCATCCGCTGCTGACACTGAGCACCACCTCTGCACCCCCTGAACCCAGGCTCTGCCACCCCTCAACCCCAGGCTCCAGCAAGGGCGTCCCGGGATGGAGGAGCCCATTCCGCTGCTGAAGCAGGGCTAGTCCGTACCCACGGCGCTCCTGCTCTCCTGGGAGTGCTGGTGCTTGCTGTGGGGCAGAGAGCAGCCCTGCGCTGCACACGCGGAAAGGCTGGGTAGGTTCAGAGCTGGGGAGACCGGGAAGGGTGCAGGCTGCACCTGGAGACTCAGAACAGCAGGAGACACATCTGGCCACATCTGTGGGTTGGAGAAGTCCTGTGGGATGTGGGAGAGGGGACAGCACTTCTGCGCCGCGCTTGCAAGGCTGAGTGTGGTCGAGCCAGGGCACGAAAGCCACAGGAACCTCATGGCATGTATTACAAATGGACGCGTCCCAGGTTAAACATGCACCATATGGGCTTGCATCAGCACTGAGGGCTTTTCAAAGAGCGTCCCATTCGCAGTAACCAGCCTGGAGGCTGATGTTATCCAGATGATACTGTTGTCTTTGGAAAGGCTCCTAAACACTTGAAAAACACCTTCAGCCATACTCCAACGCAGCAGAGCAGGACTGAGATTAGAAATTGCACTTGACAGTGTTCAGTCTGTCCAGGGGGATTAAAACCTGATCCAGTTCACATCTCTGCAATTACACACCTCCCTTCCATAGAAGAAGTGCTTTCTCTTTCATCTGACATCACAGGAATGCACATTTTATTCCTGCTTAAGCCTCAACCGTAGGGCTCTTGAGAGCATTTCAATACAATCTCAAACTACTCTGGACAGATGTTGTACAAACGAGTTTCAGAACAGTGGTGGTCTTGATCATGACTAGCCCAGAGTTTAATCCTGTTGGATTCTGGGTATCCCACTGGGACAGCATGCAGATGTCTTGGATTAAGGACTTTGAGTTATGCTGCACCAAATCCATGAAGGCAGCACTGATAAGGCCACGTACTTGTGTCAGTATGGCAAGAGAAAGCTCTTCATGGTGAAAACAGGAGAACTGGCTTAGTTATGTGTAGGTTAGAGAAAGGTGGAGAGGTTGGAGAGGTGGGTGATGCCCTTGGGATCATCCATCTGAAATGGGGACACAACAGAGCCCTCTGAGGATGTGACTTGCCACCAGAGACCCAGCCCACAGTAATGCGACTGACTGAGGGTCAGCACAGTTATTTCTAGTTCATAGTCCATATCCCAAGACAACGCAATGGAAGCCACTTGTTTCTCTGACCTTATTTTTTTTCCCTGGATGTTGTCACCTGGATGTTTCCAGTGTTGTCACCAAACATCGTGGCACTTGGAGCTGTTTGCTGAGGGCTCCTGGTTCAGAAATGACATTGCCTGTGAGGACACATGCAACAGTAAGAGAACCTAAGATCTCCAAGCACCTTGTTCAGCTCCATCACTGTCTTCAGCCCACGGCCTTCAAGCATCTCAGCAAGACTGAGGTGCATACGATACTTGGACTTAGAAATGCCCTGATGGACAGCAGCCTTGAGCATGGACGATCATCACACTGATCTTTAAGCTGGACTTTGCAAGAACTTGCTAACCTGCTCAGAAATTTCCTGCCAACATCCTGATGTGCATTCCCGAAGGGGCTGCAGGCTCTGTAGGGGACTGTCCCTTCGCAGAGAGGTGCCCCTGACGCTGCAGACCTCCTCGGACAGTGCATGCACCAGGCTTGGGCCAGAGGTTTGGGGTCAGCTCTGGGCAGAGAGAGTGCTAGCTCCCTCCTAAACCCTCCGCACAGGTATTTCTCAGCTTCCTCTGTGTTTTATTGCAGACTGGTAAGCTCCCGCTCATCGCCTCTGCACATACTGCACGTGGGTAGGAAGAGGGGTGAGCTCAGGTGATGGAGCAGAGACCACAGCCTCCAGCGAAGGTCCCACCCCTCCAGACATACATTGATGGGGCTCCTGGGACCCCTCGCTGGTCTCTTTGCCAGGATAACTCTGCAGAGATGGAGGCACAGAGCTGCTCGACTGCTTCTGCTGGGAGGGGAAGAGGGAAGAGGCTGAGGCAGTGCCGCAGAATCCAGAGGGCACTGGGTTGCCAGGAGGGAGGGAGAAACAGCCCAGAGAGGACAAAACTTTAGAGACTTGTACAGCAAACTGGGGGCTGTTGAGCGATCAAAGGGAGCTCTGGATCATATCTGGGTCTCTAGTTGAGCCCAGAAATTAATGAGAATCCCAAAACCAAAGCTGAGAAAGATGGCTGGGGAATCCTAGCTCACGCTTACAAAACTGATCTGATTTGGCCAGCCCAGAGAATGCACCTGGACGGCGCCGCCAGCCCCAGGTAGAGCACGACCATGGCACAGCAGAGCAGGCTGGCAAACGTCAGGCGGCAGCACCAGGAGCACAGGCGGCCGACGAAGCCAACATGCAGCAAATGCAGGATGCAGCGGGAAGGGCCACTGGCAGCACATGCGAACCTAAATGCACTGCTCTGCTCTCGGCCAGACCTGCGCTGCTTGTAGGAGACAGAGCTGTCTCTGAAGGCTTAATCATGAAAAAAAAGGAAAAAAGAGGAAAAGCAAAGGGGTATGGGGTATGGGGTATGGGGTATGGGGTATGGGG